>JAHPZR010056259.1:0-27500 GCA_019787425.1 Platygyra sinensis | reverse complement strand
TCCTTCAAAATTGCTAAGACACGTGCATCTGTATCCATTTTCTTCTGGAAAGCAGGTTCCTCCATTCTTGCATGGATTTGGAATGCAATACTGTCGAGCTGAAGTAAAACGATCGATATCAAAGCAACTGCTAAGTTTAGGAATGCACTGGACATGACTATAATTAACAATTATTCACCGAAGTGGAGGTGAATAGTACTTGGCTAATCACCTCCGAGCTAGCCAATCAGCGCGCGCGAAAAGTACTATTCACTTGTGTGGTATATACTAATCTGAAATCTTGGAAACTTTAGTAACCGACATTGCTGGCTTAGAGCGTTCATGCCAAACCTTGCATTTGAAAACTACACATCGTTTGCCGAGGGTAAGAGTAATGAAATTTATTTATGCAATGTCACGCAAATAGTTTTGATTGAACTGAGTCCATTGCCATGAAATGTGCCACTTACTTTCACAGTGTGGCCCGGTCCATCCCAGCGTGCATTCGCAGTCATAAGACGAATCTGTTGGAACACATGTTCCACTATTTTTGCAGGGATTAGGATGACATACATTTTCTGCAAACGAAACACACAAACACATTTTGATGCCTTCTACAAATCAAATGCAGGATTATACTAAGGTTGGTAATGGAGTAGCAGTTTTGTTTCCTAAAAGCCCACCACACCAATGCTTGGCTTTTCTATTTTAATATACTACGTGTCGATGTCAGTCATTGAAAGACAGCTACATCATAACAGAGCAGTTGCCAAGACAAAAAAGAAACAAATTTTACAGTCTGAGACTTATTGAAATCTTAAACATTTCTTAAGCAAACGGTAAACTTTGTTAAAACCTCTTCTTACAATACCTACGTTTTCTAACCAGAAAAAGTAGGCTAGAGTTTCGTGAAAAGGAAACTTTAAGTTGGAAACAGGTTTTTGTTTTTGTCTTTCCGATATTCAAGTCTCTGAATTTATAATAGCGGAGCTCCGTCGGCCCGAAGGGTCGCCAAGCGGAGCCCCATACTCATATAGGAAAGACAAGGAAACCCAAGAGTTGATTTTCTCATGGTTATTATGGCCAGCGGCATTGCTCGTGGGCGCGTACGCACGACGAGCGACGACGACGGAGTCGCGCAACATGGCGGCAATACTCCAAATACTAGGTTTACAGAGACATGCAGCCTTGGTTTAGCGTGTACTTCTTTGATAATTAATAATACACATGAAAAAATTACTCGATCCTCATTGGCTGAGAGCAATGCAGTTCAAGCGTAACACCAGTGCAAAAAGTGTAACACCGGTGCGAAAAGTGTAACACCAGTGCAAATTACACATCGTAATTGCAGAAAGAAAATTTTGGTAGGCCAATGATATCATATAAAGCAATGACAAAAGTTTTGTACGGAAACTTTGTTTGAAAAAGGTTTTCTCGAATGCGAAATAAACGGCTTCAAGAAACATCTTCCGGCACTTTTCCGCGGGAATTTTTTCATGTTTGTATTATTAATAAGTAATCAAACGGTTTTTTCTGGTTCAATCTGGAATTAATTTGCACGAGTGAGTTTTTCAAAAACCTGAAATTGCACTCACCTCCATCACCACCATCCTCGGAAACCCAGGGGCTACTAGTTATTCAACGATCGAGGCGAAATAAGAAGTAACCGTGGGTACTCGACTAGATTTCCCCGCAACAAAAAGGTATATCGTAAATTTTTATAGTTAATGTACGCAATGTCTATACTGTTGCTGTCTGTTGCGGGGACAGCTATTCGAGTACCAACGGTTACTTCTTATTTCGCGCTCGATCGTTGAATAACTTCTGAAACTCTGCACGATATGCAAATCGCCGTTGCCAGGCCACGCAACTATGTCTAAATCGCGTACCTTAAATATAAAAATTTACGATATACCTTCGATAAATCCGCCGAGAAAATTGATGGAAGAGTATTGGTTCCTAGCCCCATGTTAAGCCTTGTGATTTCCTCGGCTTCGTTTAATATTTTTTTTCTGAAACTTTCCACGACAATCTCTCCGTTGCACGGGCCAAGCAACTAGGTCGATCAATGAAGAAAACTGCTTCGTGTAAGAAGGCGACAGAGTTACCCGGCTAGAACTCCTCGCTGATTGGCCCGAAAAATATTTTTCTGGCCAATCAGCGGGACGGAATTCGACCACTTCTGGAACTGGTTCGGTAAGAGTAAGTTCCCAGGGGCTGTCCAGCTCTTGAAGTAAACTTTCGCCCGAAAATATCGCTCGCCTGAAAATATCGCATCGTCCCGGCTAGTAGCCCCTGGGTTTCAGAGGATGGTGCAATTTCAACTTTTTGAAAAACTCACTCGTGCAAATTAATTCCAAATTTAACTCGAAACCGTATGATTACCTATACTAATATCTATGTTATGATTAATTGACACTTGTCAAAACAAGGTATCTGCTAATCAGTATCACGTGACCATATCGCGGGCTCAAGTGTACAGCTTATCGAGGTCACGTGTTTTTTTAAGGTGATTCCTCAGTATCGCATTGCGCATCCTTACTGCGCACGATTTTTGCGTCATTTGCGCACGCAAATTAGCGCGTGCACGTACAAAACGAAAGAAATTTTCCTCAAGCTAAACTCGAGCTAAACGCGAAATAAATGTTCGTTTTCTCTTAAACGAGCATGGTGACCTATATTTTTTATTGCATAATAATAGTGTGCATATTGCCCTCCTTAATTTGAAAGAAAACTAAAAAATTTTATCGGAAGGAAAAAAAGATATTTGTGAAAGAGGGCACGAAACCGCTACTCTGTGATGCAAATTATGACTGCAAAAATAACGACTCTACGCACGCTTTACGTCCACGTCGTTTCAAATAGTGCGATGTTTCCACAAATTTTATATGATATTGTTCTATATTCTCGACACTTTCTACCTGTCAAGTTTTTTCCCGAGTATTACTTTTACAAACTATGTTTCGAGCTACCGAAAAATGCAACGTGGACCGATGAATAACGCGCGTGATTAGCACGAGTACAGGAACAAATGAGGTAAGATTGGCCCATCACATCTCTTAAACGAGAATGGTGACCTATCATTTTTATTGTATTTTTGAGACAGTGCTTGGTAGAGAACATTCAGGGAAAGTTTCAAAAAAATTCATCGGTAACTTTTTTTTCTGAGGAATCACCTTAAGTTGACCACTGACGAAGTGCTGGTTTTCGATTGGATCGCGGGATCATGTCAGGTTTACTTGTTGAAACAGGGCAGGATTGTTCAAAGCCTGTTAAAGCTAGCCTAGGATTAAAATTTATTTGAATTATAACTTTTTCTTTTTGCTGATTTGTTTTGAGTATAAATAGATTACTTCATAGAAAGTGCGACGTACGGATTTTTATTCACGAGTTGCAAAACTTTGCGAAACGAACGAGTGAGCGCAGCGAGCGAGTGAATTTTCAAAGTTTTGCAACGAATGAATAAAAAACCGTACAAAGCACTTTCTATGCTGTAATTTGCTTATTGTATGTATAGCGAGAATTAAACATATCCTTTAAACCAGTTATATTTTCCCCGATGACATAAGCTTACACGCATAACAGCAAAAAAATCAAGACTGATTAAAATGACCAAAAGTAATAAAAAACAAATTCGCTTTTCCGTCCAGCAGCAAGCCGTCAAAGAGCCTAAAATAAATAAATCAATACGGGGAATTCGTATTAAAACACAAACTGTGAAATCTTTTCGCTTGTCCATGACGACGCTTCGCGCCGTGCAAAGAACACGTTCTAAAAACAAACGGGATATTCTAAAATGCCAATTTTTTGGCAATAATCAGCCACTTTAATGAAATTCTTACCAAAGGTGGTCAAAAGCAAATTAAGGCTGGCAAGATTTTTAAAGAATAAGTTAAATGTTGCCAAAAAGTCACTTCATGTGGTAAAATTTATCTCAAAGAGCATGATTTCTTCCAAAGGTAACACATGTGAAATGCAAAGCCTGCAGGGAACATGGAAATTTCCATGTAACTCGCAAGCAATTTAACTCACATGCAAACATTTGGCAAGGTACATGGCAATTTCCATGTACCTTGCAACGAAACAGATCACAAGGTACATGGAAATTTCCATGTACCTTGCAACGAAACATATGGCAAGGTACATGGAAATTTCCATGTACCTTGCAACGAGACATATGACAAGGTACATGGAAATTTCCATGTACCTTGCAACGAAACAGATCACAAGGTACATGGAAATTTCCATGTACCTTGCAACGAAACATATGGCAAGGTACATGGAAATTTCAATGTACCTTGCAAAGAAACACATGCATGGGAACGTACATGGACCTTTCCTTACCTTGCCATATGCTTCGTTGTAAGGTACCTTGTCAGTGGTATGGCGAAAACATATACGGAAATTTCCTTGTATCAGTGTATCCTTGCTGCCCAAAGAAAACGATGGAAATTTCCGTGTAGCTGCATTGATGTATAAAAGAACATTGGAGAGATTTATTGAGCACATATCACAGTGAAGTACCCTTTTATTATTGTCTACTTTACGACAGTGTGTATGCAGCTGACAGTGGCAAACGTCAAATCCGAAAATGAACAGTTAACAGCAGTTAATCTTGCTACAAAGAAGCTACGTATTTATAGCGTAAGTCAGTTATTCGAGAGAGTTCTTCGCTAAATTTAGTGAGTGAGACGAGGCAGATATTTCGAAAACACCGATTTCACACAAATTTTATTTTGAGATACACATAACCTTATCACGATCTCAACAAGACAGCTCTCTTTGGAAGATTCGTGGACCTAGAAATTAAAGAAACAACCTATGTCAATAAATTGTAAAAAAAATGTTATGAAGTCTTTTAATTAACGTTTGGAAGACTTTAGTCTCTTGTTTAGTTCGTGTTCACTGCGCTAACCTTCGGCTGCATGTATTGGTTTAGTCTCTTGTTTGGCCCGTGTTCACTGAGTTTATCTAAGTTCGGCTGCATGTTTTCTTTGTTTACCAGTTCATGTTCACTGTGTTTATCTTCGGCTGCATGTATGGATTTCAGCATTTAAGGAATGAGTATTAATATTTGTAAACCGCTTACTCACAATGCGCCATCTCCTTCATATATTTACATGTAATCGGACCCAAAACTTAATATTCGCTTACACATATATATTTTTAGATTTATTAGGTTTACAATGCCACATGTAGGTTTTCAGTTAGCGAAAATTACAAAACTGGCGCACTTTTGGATGATAATGACCGGCCCAAGTACTGACCTACAAAATATACTTTTGTGGACATCCGGTGTTCATGGGCTCATTCTGTGACTATTTTAATTCGAGTCATTGAACTTCATTTAAGACTTAGCAAAGCAAAATTAATCTATTTCTTTTACCTGTATAGATTGATGAACTGTAGCATGTTCGCCGATTGTCTTCTCACCTAGTTTTGATATACAACCTCACTTGCTGGCAGTTCCACAACCAATAATGTACCGCAGTGTCCTGTCCTGTTCGGTGTCGTTACAGCTTATCAGGCTACCAGCTCATGTCTGCTTTCATCGCGAGAACATGTTTGTTCAATATTTAGTCGGGACAGCACTTCGATTCTCAAAAGTATTATAAGCTCATAAGATGACCGACCGTTAAACAGCACAGCCGAAATGAAAGCAGCTTGTTTGACAGTTAATTTCACCGCAGTGATAGGTATATTTCGGCAGTTATTTATAACAGCATCCTGACCCGGATCCGGCTCAGTGATTCTATCGCTTATAGTTCAGCGAATGCGAACAGACCAAACACCCATGTTATCCACAAAGAACTCTGGGATCGCCAGGGGGCAAACATTGCTGGTCGCTAGAAGGAAATGTATGGCGAAAAGCAGTTCCACGTCCAAAACAAGGGATTTTGGAGAGGGATCAACCCTTTTTCTCGCCGTAGTTTTATCGCAAATGGACTTGGGGAATGTTGATATGCGGAATATGTAAGTAGTTGTCTGAATAACCATGAATTATGTGATAAAATCTACCGATAAACTTCTTTGCTTGCGTGAGGTTTATTGCGAAATTTACATCGGGTAATGGTCTAAAATATCACAAGATTAGGTTTAAATCGAGAGGAAATAACCTAATAGAGCTTTTTCAGTTGTGTACAGGCTCCTTGTGCCGTATTTTTAAGTTAGGTGACATATAATATTGGAATTATGCCCGGTGACCGACTGTGTAGGGTATCCTTGAGCCCCAAAAGTAAACATTGCAGGTTACGCAGGATTTTAGTCATAAAGTATCGTGCACGAAAATTTCTCCAGGTATTTTTCGATATTCACAGCCTAGTTGGAACGTGATTTGTACTCTATAGATTAGGTATAAAAGAAGGTCCTCTTATCCATCTTCTTCAAACCCTCTTACGAAGTCTGCGTGCATGATCAGACGAAACCGGTCGGAGAAAATAAGTTGACAAGATCTGTTGCTGTGTGCTCACTAATACTTATCTAAAAAGAATTGCATTGCTTCTTTGTTGTGATCGATGAACATGAATCAGTGATCATAAACGGTTTAGGAGTAAACCACTTTTTCTGTGACGTCGAGAAGGTGCAAATCGGTCACTTATATAAGCAGCGATGCACAATAGTGCCCGTGATCTTGCTTTTCTTAACATGTTCATTCACAGAGTTCGAAGAGTAGCGGCCGAAAAACCTTCGGATTTTTTTCAATCTAAGCAGAACTTAACCTATGGATTTCTTCATGTTTCTCATCGCTCATTTCATCCCTCCAAAGAGCAATAGCGGGATAGAAACGGTTTCCGTCTCCTCTGACAACAACTTCGCTCCTTTGGGGAGGTACATTTCCAGAAGCCATAATTTGTTTATAAAAGCAGTAACTAATAAGAAAACAGGCTGTACACACGTAAATTGAAACTGAAAAGGCTTTATTGGGTTATTTCCTCTCGATTTAAACCTAATCTTGTGATGTTTTAGACCATTACACGATGTAAATTTCGAAATAAACATTACGCAAGCAAAGAAATTTATCGCTAGATTTTATCACATATTTCGCGGTTATTCAAACAACTACTTACATATTCCGCATATCAACATTCCCCAAGTCCATTTGCGATCAAACTACGAGAAAAAAGTGTTGATCTCTCTCCAAAATCCTTTTTTTTGGACGTGGAACAGCTTTTCGCCGTACATTTCCTTTTAGCCACAAGCAATGTTTGCCCCCTGGCGATCCCAGAGTTCTTTGCGCATAGCATTGTATCCGGTTACTGGCAAATCATTCATTACGGAAACCTGAACAATAGCATTCATAAAACGTCTGACGTTACTGCGGTTTTAACGGAATCACGTACTGCAATCCGCCAAAAGGGCAAATGACGCTTGGAGCTGTAGCTGGGAAGGAGGTCTGCTCCGGTTCGAAAACATGGTTGATAAATGGTTACGATGGGTCCTATGCAGAGGTACTGCCAAGTTTAGGAGACAAAACATCTGACGTGTGCAAGTAAGTGGAATGAATCGCGCACGATCTTCTGAAACTTATATATTGACATTATCAGTGCGGAGATAAAGCATGGCGTTTACGGCGCAAACGGCAAAGGTGAAACTTTTTGCCGTCTGTCTTGGCTGTTTATGCTCTAAAGTGATGGTGCTGGAGGTGAATATCAGAAGTCGTTTTTTGTGTGTGATATATTTAAAGAAAACAACACAGAATCTAAAAAATCAAAGGGGAAATTTTTGCCCTTTGCTGTCAAGTAAACGTCAAATGTACTCAATAGATAACGTTTGCGGCAGACGGCAGACGGCTAACGCCATAAATTACCTCTCATTTTTTATTCTTTTCTTGTACTGAATCCCTAATTAAATCACACAAATATAGAAAAAACACTGTCTTCTATTCACCGCAAAGATAACTATTTTTAATCTACTGAACAGAGAGCTGAAGACAGACGGCAAAAGTTTCATTTTTGCTGTTTGACGTAACGTCATTTGTGGCGGCGGTGCGGTCGCCTAAAAGAGTGTCAACGGTACTGTCGAAAAGTAAAATATATAAATTAATCTTTCTACCACGTGTCTTGGCCATTTTAAGAGCAAGACTCGATTTATTTTAAGCAATCACTGCGCTCTAGATCAATTAAAAAATACCATAATACTTTATTACTGCTTCTAGTCTTATTGCCAGCCCTTAAACGGCTCCGAAAGTGACCAATGTGCTTCTTGAGGTCTTGTCAAAAGTTCGTTCAAAAGAAGTGGCACAATGGAAGTGATATCTTTCAGTTGGATTTTTTTGGTCAGTGAATTTGAACTTTTTCCTACAGAACTAACGTATCAAAGGAGAGGGCTTTACCCGAGTTTGAATTGGCAACTTGCGGGAATATTTCGCTAGTGAATAGATCATTAGATTAAACCAAAAAATGCTCAGGATCTAGAGGACTAGAGTAAGTTTGTGTGTAACAATCAGTGTTGATGTATTTTGTTTCTTTAATTTCCAGGTTCCTGGCTCGTTAAACGAGAGAAGAGTGTAATCTTGTTTCATACTGATGTATCTTAAAGTTAGTTGATTAAAACTATTTAATTCCTCCGCAGTTCTCAAGTTGTATTTAGATTTTATATTTCGCAAGATTAAGTTGAGCAATGGATCATCAGATAGGGAAAGGCTTGTTTATGTGTAACGTACACAAACCTTTCCATGTACGTTTTGTTAGTGTAGCCATAACTGAGGTACATGGAAATTTCCATGTACCTTGCCATATGTTTCATCGCAAGGTACATGGAAATTTCCATGTACCTTGCCATATGTTTCATCGCAAGGTACGTGGAAATTTCCATGTACCTTGCCATATGTTTCGTTGCAAGGGTACATGGAAATTTCCACGTACCTTGTCATATGTCTCGTTGCAAGGTACATGGAAATTTCCATGTACCTTGCCGTATGTTTCATCTTAAGGTACATGGAAATTTCCATGTATAATTGCCATACGTTTTATCGCAAGGTACATGGAAATTTCCATGTACCTTGCCGTATGTTTCATCTTAAGGTACATGGAAATTTCCATGTATAATTGCCATACGTTTTATCGCAAGGTACATGGAAATTTCCATGTACCTTGCCATATGTTTCGTTGCAAGGGTACATGGAAATTTCCACGTACCTTGTCATATGTCTCGTTGCAAGGTACATGGAAATTTCCATGTACCTTGCCATATGTTTCATCCCAAGGTACATGGAAATTTCCATGTACCTTGCCATATGTTTCGTTGCACAGGTACATGGAAATTTCCACGTACCTTGGTGTGTGTTTAGTTGCAAGGTACATGGAAATTTCCATGTACCTTACCCAATCCGTTATTGCAAGGTACATGGAAATTTCCATGTACCTTGCTATGTGTTTCCTTGCAAGGTACATGGAAATTCCTTACCCAATCCGTTGATGCAAGGTACAGGGAAATTTCCATGTACCTTGCCATATGTCTCGTAAAAGAAAAAATTGGCAGAGGTTACCTGAATTACTGATAAATTTGCCAAACCTTTTTAAAATCGGCAAAATTAGCAAAATTACCGTTGTTTCATGCCAAGAGAAAGCGGCCTCATACATGCTTTTGATCAAAAATGGACGTTTAGGCTTACTTTTTACCATATTTGATGCCTTCCTTGCAAAAAACGCCTTTTCAAAGCTGATTCTTGCAACTAGATCTTGGCAAAAATGTTGACCTCTCTTGACATTTTTACCATAGCTGTCTTTAAAGCTCCTGTCCTGGTAAGGATTTTGGTAATTTACGCATTCCTTACCAGGTCTCATTTTTGTTACCCGTGGCAAAATTTAAGCAGTTTATGTCAAATTGTGCCAAAACTTTTACCACAGTGGCAAAATAATAGCCATAAAGGGCATTTAATGCCAGATTTGCTAATTTCGTCTGGAAAAAATTAGGCCGTTTTACTTTATTTGTTCCAGAAATTACGTTTTTAGAATATCCCGTTTGTTTTTAGAACGTGTTAAAGACAAATTCCGACTCTGTTGACTTACGCTGTGTGTAGAAATGTTCCTCCTTCAATGTTCGCTCTTGAAACAGAGATAAGACTTGCTGACGTGACTGTTGGCTGAAGCTGAAGTGCTAATGATCAAGATGTTGGATGTATTCCGCTGCTGTTTCCGAAAGTCAACTAAAACGGGAAGCCGAAGCCATGTTTTTAAAACACAAACTGCAAGCGGGCGCTGATTTCAAGACCAAGCTTCTGGGAAGCCATTTGAGTGTTTTGCTCTGATTGGCTAAGCCATTCTACTCTGAGCGATGATTGGTTATATTTTCACATGTGAAGAATGCTATACGCGAAGTTGATTGGACGTATCGCCTTTTCACATGTGAAAATATAGCACATATAGAATTCTGTTTGCAGGGTTTATTAACTAAGATTCTCGCTATATATACAATAAATGGTGATTACAAAACTCAAAACAGAAGTCAAAAAGAAAACCTCACCATAAAGTTAAAAAACTCAAATCAACATTCTACCTTTTCCTGGGTTAGCTCAATCGCGACCGAACAACCCGGCCAAGGAGCTACGCTTTTAGGCTGGCCTAAATCTATATATTAAATCACGTATAGCGAGAATTAACTTTAAAACATCAATTTACTTTTGCATGTCTTTCCATCACCATGGAAACCCTCTTTACAAACGCAATGTCCCAAAATGCATTCAGCATAGGCACTACAATATCGGCAACTGTCATCTGCAAGTGAAAAACATGAAAATGACATGTCGTTATCGAAAATGTCTGAAGTGTCGAGAGATAAACGTTTTAAACCATCATGTCTACACTCTTTCGGAATAAAGATGGTTCTAATTTGTTTTCTACCAGCATGTATGACAAAATGACAGAAAAAAAAGATAATATTATCGTAATTTATCAGTTTCATTGATTACCTTCACAGTTGTGACCTGCGTAAGGCGTCAAGCACTTGCAAATGTAAGACATTCCGTTCTGCTCAGTGTCAAAAAATGAAGGATTACCGTACATGCTTAGTGATTCTATGCCGTTGTTGTGTAGAAAATAGGTGTCCACACAAGTTCCCCCATGTAAACAAGGATGAGATAAACAGGCACTTATCACTGCAAAAGAAAGTGAAGAAAAACGGAAGTTAACTCTCAGTCAGTTTTAAAACTAAATTACGATGAGCTCAGTTAAGGAGGCTCGAAAGGGTTTTTCGTTGCCATAGTGTTTGTGAAACGATGGAAGATTACAAATTAAAGAAGGATGTTTAGTGGTGTGGGCAAACTATGTCTCCTTGCAACTCTATTGTTGGGCTATACTTTAAGGGTACTTGTGACGTCATATCAGTTACCATGGCAACGCACAAGGTCGACAAAGGCGTCCTCTAAATTTCAGTTTTTGTAGCTTATCTGAGAAACTAATTCGGTGACCTAACATTTTTATTTCTTTGTTGGAAAGTTCCCTAAATTCTTTAACTTTTCAGACAGTAAGGAAAAAAATTATCTAGTAGAATTAAATATATTTAAAGAAAATGCATTTTATGGCTTACAGAAAATTCCACTAGATAATTTTCCCGGAAACTTTTATATCTGAAGCGCCATCGTGAATGGTGCGTGCATGCAAAAAATCAAGATAGGTCACCGAGCAAACTTTCGAGCTAAAAACAAACGTTTTCCGCAGATTTTATTTCCGGTTCGCGCGATTTTACGCAGCATTAACTTCCGGTGTGCTGACTTTAATACTGATTCAGCTGACGCGTACATCATAGTTATAGCGTGTGTAGATTGCGCATTTTACGTAGGGTTGACCTCTACACTTATTAGGCATCCTTAACCCTTGGCATCTTTAACCCTTTGCGTCCTGGAATTTTTGAGCAAAATCCCATTTCTTCGACATTTTGCAGATTTTCAGGATGGATATTGGCCAAATTAGCTTAAATTTAGTCAAAAAGGCATTTGCAACATGACAGCTTGCCCTTCTTTCCACTAGCATCGCGTTTTACGACATTTTGACTCGGGCGTGCGCAGAAATCAACATTTTGCAATGTTTGGACGAGAAAGTGACCTACGTCTTTAGGCTTTTCGATTTTTGTAATTTTTTCGCCTTTTTTTCTCTATTTCGTTCCTTCTTGCTGCAGTGACTGACCTTCTGCTGGGATTGCTTGCAGTTAAAAAACTTCTAAGAAAGCGTCATCGAGACGAGCAATTTTCACCATGGGGTAGCCACGCGTAGTAGCAGGAAATTTTGCTCTGAGTTTTTCACTCAACCTTTTGAGCATTTTTGTATATATCTCAGGCTCCATTAAACTGATCACTCTGATCTGGGTATTATTGGAAAGATTTTTTCCTCCCGGAGCAGTTGATTAAAGATGATGCCAATTTTGGTCAAAACTGATGACGTCAGAAGTGGAAGAAAGGCCAAGGCTCATCACGGGCGGTTACGACCCGCACCGGAATCAAAGGATTGATAGAGTGTGTACGTATTTCAGATCATCTCACTTACGTTCACACCTGTCTCCGTGGTTACCAACTTGACACACACAACGGAAAGAAGAGCCTTCTTCAAGACAGGATCCACCATTGTGACAGGGATTCGGTCTGCACACGTGGTCTGATGAAACATGAAGCACGTCAGCGTTAGGTGTATATGGACACTTTACATAAAGAATCCAGAGTTTAATCGGCGGAACTGTGAGAATAGTTTGAATTTACTGATTCCAGAAGCGTTCAAAAGTTTCTTCTGTCCTGAACATGTAATGCAGCACTTCCCATTGCATAAGTTAGAATAGCAAATAAAACATATATTCTCACGTTGACAGTTCATTCCACTGTAACCGACTCTACAATTGCATCTGTATCCATACGTCTCATCAAGACAGGTTCCGCCGTTCATACAAGGATTAGAAAAACAAATGCTCCTCTCTGTAAGGAAAATGCAGTGACACAAAGTATTGTATTTAGTATGTGGACACCCGTAGTAAATCTAGTCGTATTAACTGTTTAGAAACGTTTCAAAAGAACGCGGTAAAGGACCTAGCATTTGTTCACCTGATTTTAGGTGGCTATCTAAAGACGGCTCAGCATCGCTCCAAATGGAGGCACACGGTATCTGGAGGCCTTATGGGTAGACACCCCCATATAGTGCTCTGCTATTTAAGCGTTTTGGTAAACATTTTTTTAGGATTAGCGTCGAATTTTGCCAAACCCACCATGGGGCTTTATAAAGTAATACTTACAAAACTCCTTTTTATGATTTCATTTCCTTGACTAGCAAGGTCCTGAACATGGTTGCAGGAAACACAAATGCATGGAATGTTGTTCATTGTTCACAGCACGTTCGTTCAGTAGCACGATATAGCACTAGCTGGAAACTAAGGTTCTACAAGTAGAATGTTAGCAGCCCTTCTTTTCTACAGAACCCTGACAAACAACAGTATGATAACTAACAGTTATTTCATGGAATGAAATAACTCGACGCTACGAGCTTCGTTGGCTACAATCATCTCAGATCCAACATGCGCCAGTGCAATAATTGTTTTATACGTCCCTAAAATATAGAAAGATAAATTAAAATAAAGAATTAGAGTCCCATAAAATGACGCGTACGTTTGCCATACTTGAGAGCATGTTATAATGGCTCATAACCCACGAGGGCTATGCCAATGAAAACTATCGAATTGCATTATCCAATGACCCAGTTTTTTATGAAAATTACATATACAACACACCTTCACAAGTTACCCCTTTGTAGCCAATGGGACAAGTACATTCGTATCTTCCTCCATTTCTTTCTGTACAGGTTGCTCCGTTCTTGCAGGGATTAGGAAGACACAGGTTGATCTCTTCAGAAAGAAATAAAAATAATTAGCACAATTCAATTAACAGTAAACAAAATTTTCCATTGTATTCATGACCAAACGATAAAATGGCACAGCAGATAATCTCAATAAATGGCGCTTACTTACATCAAGATTTCAAAATAATGCATTCAAGTCAAAGTAAAATAAGTATATCCTCTTGCAGCATATTCTGTTGCTAAGTTAGATCAAGAACGACGAGCTCGAGGGTGGCCCATTGTGCTTAAAGAAATCTACGCATATCAGTGAAACAAGCAACAAATTACCTTCGCAGTTTTTTCCCTTGAAACCTTCTCTGCACGTACACTCGAATCCTTCACCTTCATTTATCCCCGTGCAAGTGCCTCCATTTCTGCAAGGATTTGGATGACACTTGTTCTGCTCTGTGTGAATGGGAAATGTCATAAAATATAACGAAATAATCACGGAAGGTATCATTGCACTTGCTGTATATTTGAAAGTGTTTTCATTCTGTTAGTAATCACTCGGTAGTTTGATTAATTTTTCACCATACGTTGCGTGACCTAAAGTCTTCTTGGACCGTCCTTCATCGCAGTGGACAATTTAAGGTGGCTCAATAGGGTTTTAAGAGCGCGCGCACCGATGATTCGAGGTTTAGTAATGTGCGCGCGCTAGCTGACGCAAGCTCATGCAAAGCAGCGAACAAGTCAACAATATAGCTCAAATTACAGCCCAGAAGTAGAAACAGAGAAACCATTTAAAAGAAAACGTAAAGAAAATGATTTGGACCGAAAGGTCTTGTGTGTATTTTGATGAGACCGCCATTGTCGAGTTGCTCATCGACAAAACCGCGTGGTTCGAAAATTCGCGCATGCTCACATAGCGATCTTGGCGAGTTCCTATTCTGACGACGTAATTGCCATTGAGGTGAAAAAATAGAAAAATCCTTATAAGATTTCTCGAATTTCCTTCGGTGAAATTCCTTAAGATTTGGCAGAGAAGTTATTCCTTATTAGCTTTCCTTGCTTTCAATTTATCAAAAAATTTGTCAGACAAGGTTTTTGCTCAGCCAAAAAAACACAAAAATGCTAAAAACGAAAAAACTACCTTGACAACCCCTACTTTTTTCGATTTTAAAAGTTTCTTCTTGCCATACTCTACCCGGTTTGAGCTTATCAGAAAATTTTACCGAAGGAAATTGAAGAAAATTGAAATCAAAACCAAATAGACGTCAAAAAATGGCGATGTTTGAGTAGTTTTAATTTGAGACTAAAAGCCTTGATATCAGAGGTGACTGTTGAACAGCAAATTTTGGCCCTTGTTTGTTATCTTTCAGTAGCTTTGATTAGGAAAATGGCAAAAAGAACGAGAATATTAACTTTCGATTGAGGCCACTGGCGCGCGCTTCGTAATCTTGCATAACCCTATTGATTCCAAATAGAGCAAATAGAGCACTTGTTATCGCGACTCATAAAGAGAGACATGGATGCTAATATTCAATAAAATCTGAGAGTCTGCCAAAGAATATTGGGTATTTCATTGTTATCTTTACAATATTTGGTCTCGACTAATACGGAATGGAAAATGAAAAAGCGGCCTTAGATTTAAAAAGTGAAATATTTTAAATGACATACCCTCACAGTTCTCTCCTCGGAATCCTTTTGCGCATGTGCACTCGTAACCTTGTCCAACGTCATAACAAGTGCCGCCATTCTTGCAGGGACTGGGCTCACATTGACTCCTGACTGAAGCATGATGATGAGTCAGCTATGCAGCAGAAACTGCATACAAACTGCTTCGAGACAAGAAAATATCTACGAAAATACCTACCAAACTATGAAATTTAACATAACTCCTTTCGCATTTAAAACTATCATGATAACTAATTTTTGCTTCGCATAATTAGCTATTATGAAAAGACTCTTCCGTCGACAGTGTACATGAATGTGCAGTAATAGGCTCCTGAAACCAAGCTGGTTTTAACCTCAGTGACAGAGACCCGTGGGCTCAATGAACAGAAGTACCGGGTGATCCATTGTATTGCCACTTTTTTAAAGGTAAAGCCTTGAAGATATTTCGTAACTAGTTTGTAATGAAACTTACGTTCACAGTGTGTTCCCATAAATCCTGGCGAACAGGTGCATTCGTACCCATGAGCCACCACAGTGCATGTCCCTCCATTCTGGCAAGGTGTTGGTTCACACGTGGAATGAGCTAAGGTGCAAATAAATACACTAGTTTAGGAAACAAAAGCGAACTAAATTCAAACTTCCTTCACTAGTCTTGTTTCTAATAAACGCTGTTTGTGTGACAACGGAAGATAATGTTTTAGTTTCATGTTGCGCAACGCCATACAGCACTTGTAGATAATTATTATCTTAGCTTATGATCATTTTACACATTTTCAAACGATGTTTTCACGATACTTTAAGATAACGACCACAGTAAATATACGGTATCCGTTGGTTTCTAATTGTGTTCAATTGAATAGTCACTGAATAATCCGGCCAGGGTTTTAAAGATTTGATTATTGTCTAATGGTGTTTGTTATAATCGTCCCCTTGGCTCCAATTCAACACCCCAAGTTTTCACGCTAATCTCAATTTTTCATGCTAGTAGTAAAATAAAGCACCAGTACAACCTATCGGAAATTTAATTTGAACAATTGAAACCGCGTTTACAGAGCAGGTTCCGTAAAGATAAAAACAATGAAATGACAGAATTAGGAATTGCGCGTTTAAATCTCCGTTTTTCTTTACTAAACAACTTTAGGATTTGTCGTCAAATTGTAAACCTGTTCATGTGCAAACGCGTCTAATTCAAGTGGACTAGATAAATATGTTTAATAAAAGCCTAGCACTTCAGGATCACCCATTTGAGCAGTCACATCATCATGATGAGGATGCGTAACAAAAGATCAACAAAAATGTCCTGTAATTCTAAAAGGAAACGTTATTCAATGTTAAAAATCAATTTTAAAATTTATGTAACTTTTTCCAACAGTCTTCTTATTTTAATAAGGTTCCAGGAGAGGAAACGTGAGCAGTAGTAAACTGAGAAAATGTTTTTTTCGGGGCCGTCAGTTTTCTTAACCCTACTTTCATTAACACCTTAGTCTTGATCTCCTTATCTTCTAACCGTGCGAGTTGTGACCTCTCACAATTAATATTAAGAGAGCACGAAAAGCTATTGACCTACCTGGATGGTGGTGAACTATAATTCTGTGGATATGAGGATGTGGAAAGTTTAAGCATCCCGCGCACAAATTAGGCACTCCGGGCACAAATTGCCTTTTCTTTTGTGATGAATCGGAATCGTTCTTATTATCTGACGCTTCTACCTTGAGCCTGTTGTGATGTTTTACTTTGTGCGCTATATTTCTTTTCCATTTCACAGCTGGAGTATTTTGTTCTTGACGCCAGACTTTACTCCATTTGTTATCCTTTCTTATTGCTTGAATTCCATCAAACACAACTAAAAACAAATAAATAGATGAGATTATAAAGAATTCTTTCATGTTTCCAGTATTTTGTTTCCCATGAAGACAAACTCAACCAGAAAGTCTAAACTGTAGCCATTTTCGACAAAGCAGATGGTTGTTATGAATTAATGATGTCACGTGGCAGGACGTGACAGAACTGGTTTCTTCCAACGTCCCATTGGTTCACACAAAATCGCGGGTCAGGAGAACCTGTTGGTGATTTGCCGCTTTTTAGGACTTATTTAAAATAAACATTATACACTCGTTCCTCTCAGGTAATAAATTAACTGTTTGAAGGCAATGGCATATTTTTAACGCTAAGCAGCTGCAGCCATCTCCCTATTGTTCCTGAACACTGGAGTATTTCCAAATGAAAAGCACTCATATGCTTACAGTGAACGAGAGAACTTTAAGTGCTCGTCTAATATAAACGGGAATAAAGTAAACTTGCAGCTGATCTTCTACTGTGGCCGCGATTTTTTTCTTTAGCAGTTTATTTTGAGTTGAAATGCAGTTACGATTACTGAGAAAAAACGCATCTTAATAAGTAAGGAAAGAGTAAAAAAACTCAACGTTAAATGAAATGCTATTTCATCTCGTTATTCTCCTCACGTTACTAAGTCTTGTGGGATATCATGGATATGTAGAGCGTTTGAGCATTTGGAGACTATAAGAAAAACACTGGGCTGCCATAGAATTGCCGAGCCAGTTGTGTTTTAAGAACGATGTAAACAAAACGTTGAAATGTAATCATAAGTTGTCCCCGTTAAACAGGGAGTTACCTTTTCCTCGCGCAATTTCTCGTATAACGCCAAGGTTGTTTCACAGAAAAGCAGAGAGCTGATAAAATAGAGCATATGCGACAAAACGGGCTCAGAGTATTATAAACAAGTATCTGTTGGTCTCAGGAGACTGAAAGAAATGGGGACAGGAACAGCGGACAAGACAATAGTGATAATCCGGAGGAACTGAACATGAACATGAACAAAGCACACACGTATAACTCGACTTTATAATTTGTGCACTTTACTGTTATTCACTGTCAAACACGGAGGTTGTCTCTTCTGGTGAACCTTCACGGCCAAAGAGAATATTTGAAGTTGCGAACTTTTGTTTTAGCGAGAACTAAGAAGTTTTAAAAGTAAAAAGAAGTAATTTTACCTCTTGTATTTTTTATAAATTTGACATGATTACCTATCTGACTTCCGAACCAACTTATTTCAGTGACGGAATCCTCAAAAAATGCATGATCTAGCCTCTTCAAACAGTCTTACTAAAATGTCCTCTAAACAATCATAAAGAAATAATTTTTCATATAGTGATTCTGAAAGGAAATATTGTAACACCCAACAAAATAAGCACTTAACATTATAGCATCAGGAAATAGAATAATATTAAAATTGACAAAGGACACAAATTTCATCAAATAAAAGCTTTGATCAGTCCTGTGGTGTTAAACTATCTAAGCATTAATTTTTTTAACGAAGGTTGTAGATTTTCAAAATAAACGCCCCAATGCGACGTTTTTATGGTCTTGGCGTAACTCTCTTTGGATTTCTCACATAGACGTCAACAAATCTCTTTTTTACTGCAGAAATTGAAACAGAACAGACAAAACAACTGGTGATGGTATTTTGGTCACAACAAGACCAGCGGGTAGTAACATGTACTTATATCCGTAAAGCCCGGTGCCACGTCAGTGATAAAGAATTAAACTATTTTCAACCTCTAAAACCTAACAATTACAATGGCTTGCTACTAGGCGTGACCCATTTCTCCTATGAGAACTTTAACTCTGTTTTAACATGAAAGTGGCTCCTTGCAAATGCCACACCAGACTCCTTTTAATATGTTTATTTGTGGCAGCCCAAAACGGAATTTGCCAAGCGGCTTTCAAGAAAGGCAAAACAACTAAAGTGACAGGTAAAAGTCACCATGATCACGGAACTGAATTTAAAAAGGAAAAGCGTTTTATGAACGACGCCGTCCCAAAAGGGAGAGTGGTATACTCATTTGCAACGGACAGAAAACGTTATTTACCTAGGAGGCCGCGGTTATATCGAGCGTTTATCGTTAAACGCCCCGTAACGCTTCAACAATCGACGACAAACGCTGAAGGACGTCAAAATATTCCATTCATGGAGGTTGAACCTAATTATCATCAACAGCTTGTAACGGTTCATCCCATTGAACAACCGATTTACTTCTACCAAGAGACGCCTGATGAGCAAGAACTAACGGAATTCGACGAACCACTAAACGATCCGTTTTCGATTTTCCATGGTATGTTTTATAATTAAACCTTGTCTATCAATAAGCTGGCCACTCGTACGCCCTCCAGGAAAAACAGACTAACCGTTGAATGTCATTTTGTTACAATAATTTCTAATAAGTTTCGTCGATTAAAAGCCCTTGATCTTCACATACAAATTGAAGTTAGCTGACAACATTTGTTTCACGCTAGCCCGGGTTCAAATCCTCGGCCAAGCTCGTAAATAGCCAAATGGATTCCCTCCCGCCAGTTTGGGATTCACAACAATGCTATGTTCAATTTGAATTGCTTGTGTCAGTCACAGTGTTTTCTCGGCTCCACTTGCTTTGTGCTATAAACACTGCCAAGGATAAATAACGGTTATTTTTTATTATTATTGGTTGACACTTTTATCTTGACTCGTAGAATATTTAATCACCGTGTAGTTATACCAAAGAGGGATATCCTGTTCAAACGTTTCGCATTTTCCAGTCTTAGTCCCAGCTCTTTAGTTACAACAATAAATTCGGAATTACCTGGATTAGCCAGCGCACTCCAGTTACGTGACAAAACGAAAAAATTAAATAGCGCTCCATACTAAACAGTATACATAATCTTATGTTTAAGTCTTAAATAGAGTCTGTTATCGTAAAGTATTAATTACGTAGTGCAGACGGTGTGGTCTTCTGATTAAGGCGCTGGATTTGTAATCCGGAGGTCCCGGGTTCAAATCCTCTTCCCTGCCACTTGCTGGATGTATGTTTAGTAGTCCCAAATTCAACTATTCCACGTATAAAGTGAACTGCAGCTTTCCACCAGTTGGTATTTTTAACAAGTTTCTGGTTGATTTACTATATTTGTTTGCTTTTTACAGTGTCCTCAATAAGTACAGTAGTGCTTAACACTACGACACTTACGTAAAGTGATTTCTTTTTCTCCGTCCTTTTTGTATGGTGTTATTCTGTTCCGTCTTAGTGCATGTCGACAGCTGTCGTCACAACCCGTGTCATAATGGTGGTCGATGTAAAAGGCTCAGACATGGACGATTTAGATGCATATGTCATCGAGGATACAGTGGTAGATTATGCACTGGTATGTTTCACTACTCGTGCGAAAGTGATGTAAATATATCATAGAAAGTAAAGTTCGTCACAGTGAAAAACTGTTGAACCAGACACCAACGTGCCTATCAAATCTGGGTCATGAGATGGGTCTTATTGGATTTTGAGATGATATTTTGCCCAAATCCAACGCTTTTCCTGCTAACGTCAAGACAGCACAGTTTTTCCCACCTGCTGAATCCTAATTGGTTTATTCAAACAAGTCTCGGGCGCACCGTCCTTTTCATTGATTTTATATCTATGAGGCATAGGAATTGGGAATTCCGTACACCTTTCATATCTCCAAAACTTCTAGACCCGCTTTACAGAGGCTGAAGTAGCAGTAAAGAAAATCCCAGTGCAGGGTGACTCCACTTCGACCACTTCCTATGACAACAAAATTTAAGCTTAACGTCTCCGGATCCACAGACTGCCTTTGATCCTCTACCTTGCAATTCGAGCTGTCGTTTTCCTACCTTTTTCTTCACCCCATAGTGTTTCTTTCTCGGCACACAAGCTGTCACCCTTTATAAAATAACTTGACATTTTTTCTCAGTTTTGCGAACTAGATGCAAACCAAACCCTTGTATGAATGGAGGGAGCTGTACTGACTTAAATGGAGGCTTCGACTGTACTTGTTCCTTTGGTTACAAAGGCAAAACGTGTGACCGTAAGCATAAATATACCTGTATACAAAGACATAATTTTAAACACTCAGTTCTAGCAGAGAGGTGTTGATTTTTTGCCCCATCCAGGGCGTTAGGATTTTCCATTTCGTATACGTATTAACTATTTGAAATTTCGACCTAAAAGTTTTAATTTAGGCTCTCGATAGATGAGCTTGAGCACTTAAGCCTTCACGTGCTGTGAGAAAAGTTGACACAAAGACTTTTATTGGGTTCATTAAAAACAAAAAAAACTCAAACTTGATAACTTTATGTGTTGCTGAAAATGCCCGAGTTAGAAGACGTCGCATTTGTTTTAAACAAACAGAATAAAAGAAGCAAACAGACAAATTAAGAAAATTAACATTTACACCGCAATCTTGTGATAAAGCAACATTTACATGCTGTCAATAGGGTTACTGAAATATAACCAAGACTATGACTCCGACTTTTTGTTTTTTGGTTTACTGATTTCTAGAGGAGGCCATGTGCAAAACTAATCCTTGCGAAAATGGAGGCTCTTGTACAGAGCTGGACTCTGGCTTCCAGTGCAGTTGTTTACCTGGGTATCGTGGCAAGAGATGTCAAGGTATTCCGTACTTAAGTTCTTCAAGCAAGCAGTTTTCTAAATGTAATGATCATTTTCCATTATGGTGGATGCGTTCGCTCTGGAAACTCAAATACGTACGCTTAAAGATCGTAGAGGTTTCAATTCAACATCTACATGTAGAAGGTATTATTTCAATACTGTTCTATTCCTTTACCGTTCTGTCACAGAAACAAGTTATTGCTACACAACTCCCTGCAAAAATGGAGGCACGTGCACAGAAACAGACACTGGTTTTGAATGCATCTGTCCATCACAGTGGAACTGTATAGACTGTAGTTGTAGCGGTAAGAGTCGGCACTCTCTTTAACAGAGTCGAGTATGATTTGACCTTGTGAGTTGCCAATTATATAATCCTCATTATTATATTTGTTTTCCAGCCGCAATAAAACATTCCCTGGATAATTGTTCTCCAAATCCCTGTCAGAATGGAGGCAGCTGCTTTTCAACTCACGATGGTTTTAAATGTCTTTGCAGACAAGGATACAAAGGAAAAGCTTGTGAAAGTAATATGATCGCTCACTCTCATATTTTGTGGTTTAGGGACTGGTCAAAAAGTACAGGGGAGGGGTGGGCCGGAGCATTTCGAAATGTGGTGGTTAGAAAACAGATGACCCACCCCTTCCATTTGGCACAAAACTGAGTGACCCACCCCTAAATAGAGGCTGAAAATCACATGACCCACCCCCCCCCCCTCTCCCCCAATAAGACATGACATATTTGGCTGCGTAATCCGAAAAAAAAACACATTTTGTGGATGAAATTGTAATGTTCTTCACGTTTTAGATTTATTTCCTAACAACAATGCAAAATTATGCAAAAATTATATTGTTTTCCATTACCCTTGCAACTTTAAGTCATGACTGTAAACTCTAAGAAAACTTGACCTTTTACTTTTCACACTAGGCCTCAAGGCACGTAGAACAGTGATCCATGTAGAAAACGGCTGTAGTGAGTCCTGGGAGTAATATAGCCAGACAGCTCCCAGATCCTTGTGCATGTGTCCCGTATCCTTGGGAAAAAATAGCATGTAGACCCAACATCATATCAACTCTTCGGTTTTCGTCCATCGTATCTTGATTAAAAATACATCACCACTGTTTGTGTTATAGTTTTAATCATGTAGACACAAGTTGGCCATTTGGTGTTCTTGTATACCAGCATGTCAACCGAGTGCAGTATTTTGATTATTTCTGTCCTGGGACTACTTGCTCAATCCGTTAGCTTTTGTACAGATTTTACAATACATAAGTTACCATCTCTTATTTGTACACCAGCCAAGTGTACTTTTTCAAATCCGGCTTGAAAAGTTTTTGTCCTTTGTAACTGAAAAGATTTTATTTTATAATACAATAAAAGGAAGTGACACACTCAAACACCAACCCACGATCTGGCATGCGCACAGCCATATCACTCAGGTAGTGGCAGCCATAGACAGCAAAGCACCCCTTTATTAAAGCCCCAACTCCACACAACACATGTGGGAGCTGTTGGCTATGCGTAAAGAACTTGACAGACTGTGGGTTGGTGTTGGAGTGTGTCACTTCCTTTTATTGTATTATAAAATAAAATCTTTTCAGTTACAAAGGACAAAAACTTTTCAAGCCGGATTTGAAAAAGTACACTTGGCTGGTGTACAAATAAGAGATGGTAACTTATGTATTGTAAAATCTGTACAAAAGCTAACGGATTGAGCAAGTAGTCCCAGGACAGAAATAATCAAAATACTGCACTCGGTTGACATGCTGGTATACAAGAACACCAAATGGCCAACTTGTGTCTACATGATTAAAACTATAACACAAACAGTGGTGATGTATTTTTAATCAAGATACGATGGACGAAAACCGAAGAGTTGATATGATGTTGGGTCTACATGCTATTTTTTCCCAAGGATACGGGACACATGCACAAGGATCTGGGAGCTGTCTGGCTATATTACTCCCAGGACTCACTACAGCCGTTTTCTACATGGATCACTGTTCTACGTGCCTTGAGGCCTAGTGTGAAAAGTAAAAGGTCAAGTTTTCTTAGAGTTTACAGTCATGACTTAAAGTTGCAAGGGTAATGGAAAACAATATAATTTTTGCATAATTTTGCATTGTTGTTAGGAAATAAATCTAAAACGTGAAGAACATTACAATTTCATCCACAAAATGTGTTTTTTTTCGGATTACGCAGCCAAATATGTCATGTCTTATTGGGGGAGAGGGGGGGGGGGTGGGTCATGTGATTTTCAGCCTCTATTTAGGGGTGGGTCACTCAGTTTTGTGCCAAATGGAAGGGGTGGGTCATCTGTTTTCTAACCACCACATTTCGAAATGCTTTGGCCCACCCTCCCCGTACTTTTTGACCAGTCCCTAAACCACAAAATATGAGAGTGAGCGATCATATTACTTTCACAAGCTTTTCCTTTGTATCCTTGTCTGCAAAGACATTTAAAACCATCGTGAGTTGAAAAGCAGCTGCCTCCATTCTGACAGGGATTTGGAGAACAATTATCCAGGGAATGTTTTATTGCGGCTGGAAAACAAATATAATAATGAGGATTATATAATTGGCAACTCACAAGGTCAAATCATACTCGACTCTGTTAAAGAGAGTGCCGACTCTTACCGCTACAACTACAGTCTATACAGTTCCACTGTGATGGACAGATGCATTCAAAACCAGTGTCTGTTTCTGTGCACGTGCCTCCATTTTTGCAGGGAGTTGTGTAGCAATAACTTGTTTCTGTGACAGAACGGTAAAGGAATAGAACAGTATTGAAATAATACCTTCTACATGTAGATGTTGAATTGAAACCTCTACGATCTTTAAGCGTACGTATTTGAGTTTCCAGAGCGAACGCATCCACCATAATGGAAAATGATCATTACATTTAGAAAACTGCTTGCTTGAAGAACTTAAGTACGGAATACCTTGACATCTCTTGCCACGATACCCAGGTAAACAACTGCACTGGAAGCCAGAGTCCAGCTCTGTACAAGAGCCTCCATTTTCGCAAGGATTAGTTTTGCACATGGCCTCCTCTAGAAATCAGTAAACCAAAAAACAAAAAGTCGGAGTCATAGTCTTGGTTATATTTCAGTAACCCTATTGACAGCATGTAAATGTTGCTTTATCACAAGATTGCGGTGTAAATGTTAATTTTCTTAATTTGTCTGTTTGCTTCTTTTATTCTGTTTGTTTAAAACAAATGCGACGTCTTCTAACTCGGGCATTTTCAGCAACACATAAAGTTATCAAGTTTGAGTTTTTTTTGTTTTTAATGAACCCAATAAAAGTCTTTGTGTCAACTTTTCTCACAGCACGTGAAGGCTTAAGTGCTCAAGCTCATCTATCGAGAGCCTAAATTAAAACTTTTAGGTCGAAATTCAAATAGTTAATACGTATACGAAATGGAAAATCCTAACGCCCTGGATGGGGCAAAAAATCAACACCTCTCTGCTAGAACTGAGTGTTTAAAATTATGTCTTTGTATACAGGTATATTTATGCTTACGGTCACACGTTTTGCCTTTGTAACCAAAGGAACAAGTACAGTCGAAGCCTCCATTTAAGTCAGTACAGCTCCCTCCATTCATACAAGGGTTTGGTTTGCATCTAGTTCGCAAAACTGAGAAAAAATGTCAAGTTATTTTATAAAGGGTGACAGCTTGTGTGCCGAGAAAGAAACACTATGGGGTGAAGAAAAAGGTAGGAAAACGACAGCTCGAATTGCAAGGTAGAGGATCAAAGGCAGTCTGTGGATCCGGAGACGTTAAGCTTAAATTTTGTTGTCATAGGAAGTGGTCGAAGTGGAGTCACCCTGCACTGGGATTTTCTTTACTGCTACTTCAGCCTCTGTAAAGCGGGTCTAGAAGTTTTGGAGATATGAAAGGTGTACGGAATTCCCAATTCCTATGCCTCATAGATATAAAATCAATGAAAAGGACGGTGCAGCCCGAGACTTGTTTGAATAAACCAATTAGGATTCAGCAGGTGGGAAAAACTGTGCTGTCTTGACGTTAGCAGGAAAAGCGTTGGATTTGGGCAAAATATCATCTCAAAATCCAATAAGACCCATCTCATGACCCAGATTTGACAGGCACGTTGGTGTCTGGTTCAACAGTTTTTCACTGTGACGAACTTTACTTTCTATGATATATTTACATCACTTTCGCACGAGTAGTGAAACATACCAGTGCATAATCTACCACTGTATCCTCGATGACATATGCATCTAAATCGTCCATGTCTGAGCCTTTTACATCGACCACCATTATGACACGGGTTGTGACGACAGCTGTCGACATGCACTAAGACGGAACAGAATAACACCATACAAAAAGGACGGAGAAAAAGAAATCACTTTACGTAAGTGTCGTAGTGTTAAGCACTACTGTACTTATTGAGGACACTGTAAAAAGCAAACAAATATAGTAAATCAACCAGAAACTTGTTAAAAATACCAACTGGTGGAAAGCTGCAGTTTACTTTATACGTGGAAGAGTTGAATTTGGGACTACTAAACATACATCCAGCAAGTGGCAGGGAAGAGGATTTGAACCCGGGACCTCCGGATTACAAATCCAGCGCCTTAATCAGAAGACCACACCGTCTGCACTACGTAATTAATACTTTACGATAACAGACTCTATTTAAGACTTAAACATAAGATTATGTATACTGTTTAGTATGGAGCGCTATTTAATTTTTTCGTTTTGTCACGTAACTGGAGTGCGCTGGCTAATCCAGGTAATTCCGAATTTATTGTTGTAACTAAAGAGCTGGGACTAAGACTGGAAAATGCGAAACGTTTGAACAGGATATCCCTCTTTGGTATAACTACACGGTGATTAAATATTCTACGAGTCAAGATAAAAGTGTCAACCAATAATAATAAAAAATAACCGTTATTTATCCTTGGCAGTGTTTATAGCACAAAAGCAAGTGGAGCCGAGAAAACACTGTGACTGACACAAGCAATTCAAATTGAACATAGCATTGTTGTGAATCCCAAACTGGCGGGAGGGA
Source organism: Platygyra sinensis (assembly GCA_019787425.1). Classification (NCBI taxonomy): domain Eukaryota; kingdom Metazoa; phylum Cnidaria; class Anthozoa; order Scleractinia; family Merulinidae; genus Platygyra; species Platygyra sinensis. The sequence goes on along the minus strand of JAHPZR010056259.1, from coordinate 605 downwards.
ATCCATTTGGCTATTTACGAGCTTGGCCGAGGATTTGAACCCGGGCTAGCGTGAAACAAATGTTGTCAGCTAACTTCAATTTGTATGTGAAGATCAAGGGCTTTTAATCGACGAAACTTATTAGAAATTATTGTAACAAATGACATTCAACGGTTAGTCTGTTTTTCCTGGAGGGCGTACGAGTGGCCAGCTTATTGATAGACAAGGTTTAATTATAAACATACCATGGAAAATCGAAAACGGATCGTTTAGTGGTTCGTCGAATTCCGTTAGTTCTTGCTCATCAGGCGTCTCTTGGTAGAAGTAAATCGGTTGTTCAATGGGATGAACCGTTACAAGCTGTTGATGATAATTAGGTTCAACCTCCATGAATGGAATATTTTGACGTCCTTCAGCGTTTGTCGTCGATTGTTGAAGCGTTACGGGGCGTTTAACGATAAACGCTCGATATAACCGCGGCCTCCTAGGTAAATAACGTTTTCTGTCCGTTGCAAATGAGTATACCACTCTCCCTTTTGGGACGGCGTCGTTCATAAAACGCTTTTCCTTTTTAAATTCAGTTCCGTGATCATGGTGACTTTTACCTGTCACTTTAGTTGTTTTGC
>JAHPZR010056258.1:27500-35000 GCA_019787425.1 Platygyra sinensis | reverse complement strand
TCGATTCAACAGTGAGTACCTGTTGACTTGGTGTCACAAATAAAGTAACTTTTGAATTTAATACTTCTAATCAATCAGTGTTTTTTATTCACTACTTTGCTAATTGAAAGAAAAATATCCTAATTTTATTTATCATATACATGTACTTAACAATTAGACTAAGAGCTTAATCTAATTTGTTTTAAGAATTCTTACTGAAATTAACGCAAATAACAACTTCCAATGATTTTCCCACACATTTATTGAACTTAACCGTTTAACAAAGTTGCACGTATCGAACTGTCCTTGGTAAATTTACAGTTGTTTACGCTTGTACCCGCTTTTTCAATATCTTCAAGTTTTTAAAGTCAAGAAACCATAAATGTGCTTCTTTTAGTCTTCTCAGGAATTTAATTACCTATTTACATCTAAAATTCCTCCCAAAACTTCGGAAAAACTATAAGAGCATTGCATTTCATGGACGACCGGAAGCCACTGTTCTCTAATGGCTGATAGTATACGAGTAGCTCAGCCAATCAGATTGCAGCATTTGCATTAGTATACTAGTAGAATTATATTAATATGTAACTGAATCTCACTTCTGATTTTCCCCAATAAGCAGTGTCTTTGTACATGTAGGTATAATTATTATACTAGTAGAGGGGGTAAGTTTCTAAAGAAACTATGGTGCTGTCTATCGAAAGCACCATAGTTTCTAAAGAAACTATGGTGCTTTCGAATCTCTTTATGGTGGCTAATTCACATTATCAACTCAGTTGATAAAACCAAATTATCCTGTAATTATTATACTGTTATATTAATAGCATGAACACCTACAGGGAGTCTGAACTACCTGTGCCAACTAAATTAACCTCTTTACTCCTTATTCCAGTTCTGTTTGCCAAGTAGTAACGTTCTCAGAAGTTCTCACATCCCATTTACATGATTCTTACTTTTTTATTCCTCAATTCGCATTCCATTTCCCAGCCCCGTACATGTTAAGTAAAACTCTGCAGTTACAGAAATTATCCCTACTACTCTTACAAAGGGGATTGGAATTTCATGAAAGTGAGGGGGTAAGGGAATTCTATACATACATGTATGAAGCTTAACTGGAATTTCCAACAGGATGGGGAGAGGTCCTCTCCTTTGGGTAGGTGTGGATTTTTTCAGGAAAGGTCTACATAATATATATATACATGTACACAATAACTTCTTAAAAGATTACAACTTTTGTTATCCTGTCATGTATATTTTTTTTTCTGCAGCTTAAGGTTGTCCCTCGTGGTCAGCATATGTTCAGTGTTGAACAAGGATGTGCCACCTCGCCACTTGGAATTGCAAATATTAAAGATCTGATTTTGTTTGCATCTTTTGCTGGAAATCAAGTCCAACATCCTAAGTGGTGTGAAATAACTAAAGTGGGAAAAATCCACAAAGTTGTTGTTGTTCTTGTGAGTTGCGTAGGTGTAAAAGAGTATATGGAAAACCAATCAGCATTTCCTCAATGTAACAACCTTTTTGAACAGGTGAGATAATTTAATGGTGTTTGATTGCAGACAAAAATTAGTAAAATAAAATTATGTAAACATTGACTGGACTCAGGCATGTCTTTTTTTTTTCAAAATATCAGTTAATGGATAGTATTCCAAGGAAAGACTGTTGTCAAATTTTTCTTACTAGTTTATTATTAGATCTTGTTTTTAATTTCTATGATCATGATTAAGCACAGCTATAAGACTCAAACTCAGCTAGTGGTTTAAGTTTGTATCCACAATATTACCATTCTGTTTTGCTTTGCAGTGTGTACAGACTAAAGCTTCAGGATCAGATCTTCATGTCAAACTTCCTCATGAGACCTTATTATCCATAAGCTTGACAAATAAAGAGTTGAAACAGAATAATAAGCTGCAAGCTTCTCAGAGTATGTTTAATGTGTACAGATCTAGGGTTTGGAAAATTGCTCTTGCAAAAACCATGAGGCTTGCAAAATTTTTGAGGAATTTCACCGGTCTCATAGTCTTGATTTTTTCAGAGATCATGCATGTCTCCCAATCTCAATTTTTTTCATGAAGCTGACTCAGAGTCTCATTTTTGCGAGACTAAGAAAGTATCATTTCCCTGCTAGCAGAGGCTCTTTTCCTGGTGTTTGCTGACATGAGAAAAGAACACCAGGAAATGAGCCTCTGCTAGCAGGGAAAAGTATCATAGTCCAGACTCATGTTTGTTTCATTTATAACTGAGGTCTGAACAGCGCCAGAATCTGAAGGTCTCACATTTGCATTTGAAATACTTTGAGGTCTCATTCTAGCAATTTGAAAAGTCAAAATGTCTTGGGCTCCAAAAGAAAAAAATGAATCTTGTCTTCTTGCAACATCTTGTATTTACCATTAACCACTACTAGATCTATTATGTTAACATGTTTTGCTGCATTTGTTTTACAACTTTTGAAGTTTTTAATTTAACTGACGATGATGTTCTTAACACTGAAACACATATCTTGTAAATAAAAAATGTCATAATCTTCTTAAAATCATGATTTGCTTTCTGCTGTCTCAGCCTTTTGATTGAGGATAATTATGTACGGCATGTATGGAAACTTCTGTATGATTACCAGCATGTGTGTTTATATACATTGCATGACTTGTATAATAAGCAGCAGGTTTGAATTTTGTGATGTTTTTTCTCTGGTAGACCAAGAAGATGCTAAAAGGGACAGAGAGGATTACATATTAACCCTTGATGAAATGTATGCAAATGATTTTCCTTCGCCGACTTGTGTTGACAAGGATACTCCTCAAACAGAGTGTAATGGTTTGTATTTTCCCGAACTTCACTCATAGACAAATTAGATTAATTAGTTCAACTGATCTTTTCTGATTTAGTCAGACATAAAATGTAATGTTACTAAGGCAGGGTAGTATCAGGGAAAAACACATAGACAAATTCGACTAACACGCATGTTTTTCTCCAAATGTCAATAAATACGAACACACGTGTTTAGGTTGTTGTTGTACCCAATTCAAGTCACGTGACATCCGCGCATGAGTTAGCCGAATTTGTCTATTATTTTACTGTACAGGTCACTGACTCATTTTCTACACTTTTACTATCTACCATGTGTCACAATTTTTAATGATAATGATAATGATAATAAAATGATAATGATAATGTGAAGTGTATATGAAATAATACATATTTGTACTGCGGTTGTACATGAATATAAAGAATGATCATCGCAGTAAATTTTCCAATTTAAGCAATTGGATAGAAGAAGCCTGAAAAAAAAAAATCAGTTCTTCAACGGGATTCGAACCCATGACCTCCAGCGATACCTGTGCGATGCTCTACCAACTGAGCTATGAAGCCACACATTGGGTGTGAGGTCAATTTATTGAGTTCATATTTTCCCGTGTAGTGAAGTGATGTGAAGTGTATATGAAATAATTCATATTTGTACTGTGGTTGTAGATGAATATGAAGAATGATCATCGCAGTAAATTTTCCAACTTAAGCAATTGGAAAGAAGAAGCCTGAAAAAAATCAGGGCTTCAACGGGATTCGAACCCATGACCTCTGTGATACCAGGTTCGAATCCCGTTGAAGCCCTGATTTTTTTTCAGGCTTCTTCTTTCCAATTGCTTAAATTGGAAAATTTACTGCGATGATTATCTTCACTTTCATCTACAACTGCAGTACAAATATGAACTATTTCATATATATTTCACATTAAAGCCCTTTCACGGTTAACCTGCTCATTGCATTACAATGAAACTGGCGTGTATGTGAGAATTCGGCTATTTTGTAGTTTAGCCCGAAATGCCTCACATCCACGCTGATTACTGTATGCAATGAGAAAATACCGTGAAAGGGCTATTGTTAATGTTTGAAATTTATACTGTAACAGGCATGCACGTTGTTTGGTCTGTAAAGTTATTTCCAGTTTTCCTTTTTCTAGGTTTCATCTCAACCAAACCATTTAAAAAGTTAGTTCAATCTGCTGAACTCTCCAATGTATGCTGTTGATTGTGAGATGGTATGTTTGCAAATAACACGGACATTAAATTTAAAGTATCTTTTTCCATTTGATTCTATTTCAAGCCTACAATAATAGGAGCATTGCATTTTACATGTAGTAATGAGAAATTTTTTTCATTGGACTGATGGTATATTAGTGCAAGACAGCACAAGGAAATGAACTAACAAGAATATCACTGGTTGATGAATCCCTTGATGTAGTTTACGACACGCTTGTAAAACCACCAAGACCAATAGTGGATTATTTAACACAGTAAGTAACAGGATTGAAAAATAATAATGCTTCACATACATGTACACTAAATTACGACAATCACATGTGACCTTTAAAACATACATAGAACCCTGTCTAAATTGGAACACTGTTTGGGGTCATAATTGCATTGTGTAGTTCCAGAAACAGATTCATACACTGTACCTTCCCTACAGCAGGGAATCTTTTCTAAGACCCCCCTACTCCCCACCCCTCTGTAAATTCCAGTTGAGCTTCATAGTTTCAATCTTTAAATTGATCGACCTTACAGAACCACCCACCCTATAGGAAATTCCAAATCCCTTCTGTGGGGTTGGGGGGGGGGGGGGGGGGGGAGGTGATGGATATTTTCTGGAACTGCACATTGTACTTCTATAGTCAACACAAGTCAGCGAAGGAAAATCATTTGCATACATTTCATCAAGGGTTAATATGTAATCCTCTCTGTCCCTTTTAGCATCTTCTTGGTCTACCAGAGAAAAAACATCACAAAATTCAAACCTGCTGCTTATTGTACAAGTCATGCAATGTATATAAACACACATGCTGGCAATCATACAGAAGTTTCCATACATGCAGTACATAATTATCCTCAATCACAAGGCCGAGACAACAGAAAGCAAATCATAATTTTTAAGAAGATTATGACATTTTTTATTTACAAGATGTGTTTCAGTGTTAAGAACATCATCATCAGTTAAATTAAAAACTTCAAAAGTTGTAAAACAAATGCAGCAAAACATGTTAACATAATAGATCTAGTAGAGGTCAATGGTAAATACAAGATGTTGCAAGAAGACAAGATTCATTTTTTTCTTTTGGAGCCCAAGACATTTTGACTTTTCAAATTGCTAGAATGAGACCTCAAAGTATTTCAAATGCAAATGTGAGACCTTCAGATTCTGGCGCTGTTCAGACCTCAGTTGTAAATGAAACAAACATGAGTCTGGACTATGATACTTTTCCCTACAAGCAGAGGCTCATTTCCTGGTGTTCTTTTCTCACGTCAGCAAACACCAGGAAAAGAGCCTCTGCTAGCAGGAAAATGATACTTTCTTAGTCTTGCAAAAATGAGACTCTGAGTCAGCTTCATGAAAAAAATTGAGATTGGGAGACATGCATGATCTCTGAAAAAATCAAGACTATGAGACCAGTGAAATTCCTCAAAAAATTTGCAAGCCTCATGGTTTTTGCAAGAGCAATTTTCCAAACCCTAGATCTGTACACACTAAACATACTTTGAGAAGCTTCCAGCTTATTCTTCTGTTTTAACTCTTTATTTGTCAAGCTAATGGATAATAAGGTCTCATGAGGAAGTTTGACATGAAGATCTGATCCTGAAGCTTTAGTCTGCACACACTGCAAAGCAAAACAAACGGTAATATTGTGGATGCAAACTTAAACCACTAGCTGAGTTTGAGTCTTATAGCTGTGCTATCATGATCATAGAAGTTAAAACCAAGATCTAACATTAAACTTGTAAGAAAAATTTGACAACAGTCCTTCCTTGGAATACTATCGATTAACTGATAAATTGAAAAAAAAGACACGCCTGAGTCCAGTCAATGTTTACTGGTACATTTTATTTTACTAATTTTTGTCTGCAATCAAACACCTGTCCATTAAATTATCTCACCTGTTCAAAAAGGTTGTTACATTGAGGAAATGCTGATTGGTTTTCCATATACTCTTTTACACCTATGCAACTCACAAGAACAACAACAACTTTGTGGATTTTTCCAACTTTAGTTATTTCACACCACTTAGGATGTTGAACTTGATTTCCAGCAAAAGATGCGAACAAAATCAGATCTTTAATGTTTGCAATTCCAAGTGGCGAGGTGGCACATCCTTGTTCAACACTGAACATATGCTGACCACGAGGGACAACCTTAAGCTGTAGAAAAAAATATACATGACAGGATAACAAAAGTTGTAATCTTTTAAGAATTTATTGTGTACATGTATATATATTTAGAAAACAGTCCTAAGAAAGTACGCACGCTGATTGGTTAAAAATCGTGTTTGTATAACTCGATGGAGACACAAAACTAGCGCGCGCTTGTTGACGTAGTGATGGCGCGAGCAAAGAGAATTTACATTTTGATATCCAAAGCTAACAAGTTGTTTTCCTTTTTCTCGTCGTGGTGCTTTCTAAAAGAAATAGAAAACATGTACTTCGTGTTTCTATCGAGTTATACAAACACTCGTGAAAGTTGGGAGAACTCGAAAAAGCTGTTCCCACAGCATTTCTCGTTCTCCCAAACTTCCACTCGTGTTTGTATAAGTCGATAGAAACACGGTACATGTTTTCTATTTCTTAAGTACAAAGACACTGCTTATTGAGGAAAATCAGAAGTGAGATTCAGTTGCATATTAATACAATTCTACTAGTATACTAATGCAAATGCTGCAATCTGATTGGCTGAGCTACGTGTATACTATCAGCCATTAGAGTACAGTGGCTTCCAGTCGTCCATGAAATGCAGTGCTCTTATAGTTTTTCCGAAGTTTTGGGAAGAATTTTAGATGTAAATAGGTAATTAAATTCCTGAGAAGACTAAAAGAAGCACATTTATGGTTTCTTGACTTTAAAACCTTGAAGATATTGAAAAAGCGGGTACAAGCGTAAACAACTGTAAATTTGCCAAGGACAGTTCGATACGTGCAACTTTGTTAAACGGTTAAGTTCAATAAATGTGTGGGAAAATCATTGGAAGTTGTTATTTGCGTTAATTTCAGTAAGAATTCTTAAAAAAAATTAGATTGAGCTCTTAGTCTAATTGTTAAGTACATGTATATGATAAAATAAAATTAGGATATTTTTCTTTCAATTAGCAAAGTAGTGAATAAAAAACACTGATTGATTAGAAGTACTAAATTCAAAAGTTACTTTATTTGTGACACCAAGTCAACAGGTACTCACTGTTGAATTGATCACAAGTCATGTTTGTTTAAAAAATCCTTTTCCCGTTTTGAGTAAGCACTTGTATGCACACAATTACATTTATTCATCAGTGACATTTCATCATTTTTAATCCATCTAAATTCAGCATGATATCAAGGCATATTATGACTACTGATATGTACTCAATATAAAATATGATTTACTAACCTCTTTTGAATAATTTCTTGCCTTCTTGGCTTTCTTCTTTTTAATATTCTTGTTCTTTTCAAAATGCTCTATAATCATGTCTGCACACAATTACTCAATTACTGTAGGCTAGCTT
>JAHPZR010056258.1:17500-22500 GCA_019787425.1 Platygyra sinensis | reverse complement strand
TCTGTAGTTGTCCTCCATTACTTGTTGGAATATGGGTTCTTGCCGTTGGAATCGCAGTAGGGTTCCTCATTTTCAGGTAAATAAACCTGTCAGTGTCACTGTGATGTGCTTACTCTTTATTTTAAATTAATAGATGAAGAGGTTTTTACATGATTGTAATTATTGATTAGAATTCATTCTTGTTTCCATTTTGTAAGTTACAATATCTTTATTACAAGATACAGTTCTGTTGACTGTACTAACGTTTTCGAGCAGTTTTGTTTAAAAAAATTAACAAGGAATTTTGAATTTCTGAAAGCGAGCGAGACATTGTTGCTAATGCATATAATAATTTAAAAACAAATGAGGATTTTCAATAAGGACCAGACTGAGCCTTTTTGTGTATAAAGTATTAATTACTGGGAATCAGCTGGAGGCTCAGGTTTATCATAATTGCAAAAGTTTCCATTTATTAAAATACAAATCAATGTAAATGCATGTATTTTAAGCTGTATTACGCTTGCTGTTTCAGTTATTGTCCAGTATTGCCAAGTCTGTTATTGCACTGGGGTCAACGTAAAAAGGTATTAAGTTCTGAACATTGCCTTTCATAAATAAATTAATTTTTAAAGATGTTTTGAAAGTAATGATATATTAATTTACTTCTTGTCTGGAGTACATACTGTATGTATCTCCACCCATTGACTGATATACAGTCATGTAGAATGACTCATTAAGTTAAAATGCATTTTGATGTGAATGCATGCACATGCCAGGATAAAGGACTTTGGATGTACATAAATTGTAGTGGAAGTTGCAATATTTTATATTACAATAATTTTTATTAATAATAATTATCAATGTGGGTGGCAGGGTGGCCTCATGGTTTGTGCGCTCGACTCCAGAGTGAGCGGTCTGGGTTCCAGCCCTGGCCAGGAACATTGTGTTGTGTTCTTGGAAAAGACACTTTACTCTCACAGTGCCTCTCTCTACCCAGGTGTATAAATGGGTACTGGTGAATTGTTGGGGAAACCTAACAAAATTGCCAGGGAGTGACATGCAATAGACTAGCATCTTGTCCAGGGGAAGTAGAAATACTTCCAGCCGCTTCATGCTACAGAAACCGGAATAAGCTCCAGCAGCTATGAGCCAGGCTTGGCTCCAAGGCTTCACTATTATCATCGAAATATCAATTACTCAATTTAGCACTGTTCTCTGATTAAGAGCTGTGTGTTGAAGAGCAAAATATTAAAAAGTGCCTATTAGGGCACTCCCGACAAGTAATTGTTACATTCATTCACAACAATGCAGCTCTCTACTTCATCAAAGTGTCATCAGATGGAATTGTTTGTTGATTCATGAGAAATTAAAGCAAAAAAAAAAAAAAAGTATGGCATACTGATTAGGTTATTGGTCAGGACTGTAAACAACATTTTAAGTGCTGTTTAAAAATTCCTTGTCAATGGTTACTTTCTTTCTTATACTGTGTTTACAGTATTTCAGTTTGCTTATTACAATAATTATAAATATTAAAATTTTTAATGTTTTGATCTCAAATGCTGTTTTTAATAGAATTATGAGGAAAATGAAGAGCAGCAATCATCTGCATCCAAGCAGTGCTCAATTTGTGGTAATAGTAAATGTCAACGACATAGGTAAGAAGAATTTTTAAATATGTTGCTGGTAATAAACTTGGCAAATTATACACCTGGCCCATAGTCAACTCAGTGGTATTAATCTAACTGACATTATGAGCTTGAGGTTACTTTTTCATGATATGAGGTTACCGCCTGAAATTAAAACCATTATGCCTAAATTAAAATTGATAGTGAAAAGTGCAAGTCATGTATTTTTAGTGTCAAGCTACACTGTACTAGTCAATCAAAACCTTATCAAATATCCTCTTCACAGACACTTTTAAACAAAATTTAATGTAAAGAAGTGGCTGTCATTTTGTTAACAAGTGCACACTAGTGCTACACTACTCACTACACTCAGTGAGTAGCATAGCCAACAATGTTTATTGCATTATAAAATGCTAGCTACTAAGGAGATTTTAACACTAAAAGAGAGATAATAAACTCTTGCATATTTTTTATTTGTTTTTTTTTCTTGTACAGTTTATAACTTTTGGTCATCATCTAAAAGGGAATTAATAAATAATTTCAAAGACAAAATCAAAGTTTGAATTTTTTTTCTTAACCTGGGTAGTGTTTTATTTGTTAGCAAAAACAGCAAGCCAATTTTATTTATTACTAAGTAATTATTAAATCATGTCACTCTTGATTTTTGATAATATGATTATTGAAATATGTGTGTTAGCAAAAAGTTTAAAAATACTTCTGGTAATTTTATTCTAATAATATTAAGTTTAATTAATTATTTAAATATAAAACTTCACTTGATAAATAACTTGTCATTTTTGCATTTCAGACCAGAAATTTCAAGGGCTGAACTAAAGGTGAGTACAGTAAATTTAAAGACTCTTATAACTGTTCTTTCATGCATGTAAATTTACAGATACATGTACATTATGACCATAGTTAACTTACAGGGTGGGGGATTAATTTGTACTTTGTTTTGAGTTTTTAAAAATCTTTAATTATGAATGATTTTTTAATTTTTAACAAAAAAAATATGTTCACGACTATAAATTGGAGAGCTGTACACACAAGAGTTTGATATCTCATTGTTTGTACCTTTCCTACATGTATCTAGGTTTTATTGCCAACTGTACTCCCTTGGTAATGAGATACTAGTGTACTGGTTGTAACGTAACCCCAGCCCAGTATTTTGCCAGGACAGAGCTCGAATTTGGCGACTGCTGGGGTCACCAATGCCACCAATTTTTTTTCACTGGAAGCTATTTTTCCATGCTTTTCATGAAATTAAATTCTTTTGCTGGTGACTTATTAATCTGAAAACTTAGGGGCCATCTGGCCCTAAAGTTTTTTTCCTGAAACCCAGTCCTGCAGGATGTCCTACAGTTCACCAGAAGTAGTCATTTACATAAAATCAGTCTGCTTGCATTTCCTAAATCTACTTGGTAATTTAAGGTCATTCCACTGAAATAGAACTTACACTGAGATTTTTCTCAAACTTTGCCAATTGATTCTTTGTATTATAGGAACTTTAATTTGGAAATAAAGATGAGGGGTCCCCATGTTCGTTTAGGGGCAACAGCACCTTGTTTATACTATATAAATCCCTATAATAGCACCTTGATTATAGTCACGATTGCTTCCTAAATTCATGTTTCCGATGATTGTTTTTTGCTCAACACTGAGAATCGGCCTATATTTATTTTGCATAGAGAAATTTATTACTCAATTCAAAACAACAGGAAAAAATGGTAGGTCACCGTAGTCGTTTTCAAGAAAATGATGATTTTCCTCTTTAGCGAGATCCAGCCGTAAAGAAAAAGGTGCCATTTTCTAATGTGCGCGCTTATCACGCGTAAAATTATGCGCAGTAGGGATTATGCAATACTAGGGACTGACCTTAATAGTACCAGTGGAATTACTGCAACAACGTTGAAATCCCTTCTCCTCTTGTCAGCCTGCCAACTTCTCTTATAGTGCTCCCTTAATTACAAAACGTTATCTTGGTCCATATTTAATCTTTTTTTTTCTGACAGTGTTTTTTTATAATTATTTAAGCCATGGGAAGATCTTCTCATTCCAGAATCAGTAGATGTGGCTTTACATGAGGTGTGTTAATTTTTAAGGTCTTCAAATATTTACCGGCAAGTGTAAATATGAGATTATGAGCTTGAGATTTCTATCACATGATAGCTGACGACGGTGTAGCCTGAGTCAACTATCACTCATAAAAATCGAGAGCTGTTTTTAATTATTATAAATTTTCATATTACATGCAGTCATTCAAAAACTTTTATCTAAATCCTGGTAATCTGCACTAGACATTAAAAATTTTAATATTTATAATTATTGTAATAAGCAAACTGAAATACTGTAAACACAGTATAAGAAAGAAAGTAACCATTGACAAGGAATTTTTAAACAGCACTTAAAATGTTGTTTACAGTCCTGACCAATAACCTAATCAGTATGCCATACTTTTTTTTTTTTTTGCTTTAATTTCTCATGAATCAACAAACAATTCCATCTGATGACACTTTGATGAAGTAGAGAGCTGCATTGTTGTGAATGAATGTAACAATTACTTGTCGGGAGTGCCCTAATAGGCACTTTTTAATATTTTGCTCTTCAACACACAGCTCTTAATCAGAGAACAGTGCTAAATTGAGTAATTGATATTTCGATGATAATAGTGAAGCCTTGGAGCCAAGCCTGGCTCATAGCTGCTGGAGCTTATTCCGGTTTCTGTAGCATGAAGCGGCTGGAAGTATTTCTACTTCCCCTGGACAAGATGCTAGTCTATTGCATGTCACTCCCTGGCAATTTTGTTAGGTTTCCCCAACAATTCACCAGTACCCATTTATACACCTGGGTAGAGAGAGGCACTGTGAGAGTAAAGTGTCTTTTCCAAGAACACAACACAATGTTCCTGGCCAGGGCTGGAACCCAGACCGCTCACTCTGGAGTCGAGCGCACAAACCATGAGGCCACCCTGCCACCCACATTGATAATTATTATTAATAAAAATTATTGTAATATAAAATATTGCAACTTCCACTACAATTTATGTACATCCAAAGTCCTTTATCCTGGCATGTGCATGCATTCACATCAAAATGCATTTTAACTTAATGAGTCATTCTACATGACTGTATATCAGTCAATGGGTGGAGATACATACAGTATGTACTCCAGACAAGAAGTAAATTAATATATCATTACTTTCAAAACATCTTTAAAAATTAATTTATTTATGAAAGGCAATGTTCAGAACTTAATACCTTTTTACGTTGACCCCAGTGCAATAACAGACTTGGCAATACTGGACAATAACTGAAACAGCAAGCGTAATACAGCTTAAAATACATGCATTTACATTGATTTGTATTTTAATAAATGGAAACTTTTGCAATTATGATA
>JAHPZR010056258.1:0-12500 GCA_019787425.1 Platygyra sinensis | reverse complement strand
TATGGTGCTGTCTATCGAAAGCACCATAGTTTCTAAAGAAACTATGGTGCTTTCGAATCTCTTTATGGTGGCTAATTCACATTATCAACTCAGTTGATAAAACCAAATTATCCTGTAATTATTATACTGTTATATTAATAGCATGAACACCTACAGGGAGTCTGAACTACCTGTGCCAACTAAATTAACCTCTTTACTCCTTATTCCCAGTTCTGTTTGCCAAGTAGTAACGTTCTCAGAAGTTCTCACATCCCATTTACATGATTCTTACTTTTTTATTCCTCAATTCGCATTCCATTTCCCAGCCCCGTACATGTTAAGTAAAACTCTGCAGTTACAGAAATTATCCCTACTACTCTTACAAAGGGGATTGGAATTTCATGAAAGTGAGGGGGTAAGGGAATTCTATACATACATGTATGAAGCTTAACTGGAATTTCCAACAGGATGGGGAGAGGTCCTCTCCTTTGGGTAGGTGTGGATTTTTTCAGGAAAGGTCTACATAATATATATATACATGTACACAATAACTTCTTAAAAGATTACAACTTTTGTTATCCTGTCATGTATATTTTTTTTTCTGCAGCTTAAGGTTGTCCCTCGTGGTCAGCATATGTTCAGTGTTGAACAAGGATGTGCCACCTCGCCACTTGGAATTGCAAATATTAAAGATCTGATTTTGTTTGCATCTTTTGCTGGAAATCAAGTCCAACATCCTAAGTGGTGTGAAATAACTAAAGTGGGAAAAATCCACAAAGTTGTTGTTGTTCTTGTGAGTTGCGTAGGTGTAAAAGAGTATATGGAAAACCAATCAGCATTTCCTCAATGTAACAACCTTTTTGAACAGGTGAGATAATTTAATGGTGTTTGATTGCAGACAAAAATTAGTAAAATAAAATTATGTAAACATTGACTGGACTCAGGCATGTCTTTTTTTTTTCAAAATATCAGTTAATGGATAGTATTCCAAGGAAAGACTGTTGTCAAATTTTTCTTACTAGTTTATTATTAGATCTTGTTTTTAATTTCTATGATCATGATTAAGCACAGCTATAAGACTCAAACTCAGCTAGTGGTTTAAGTTTGTATCCACAATATTACCATTCTGTTTTGCTTTGCAGTGTGTACAGACTAAAGCTTCAGGATCAGATCTTCATGTCAAACTTCCTCATGAGACCTTATTATCCATAAGCTTGACAAATAAAGAGTTGAAACAGAATAATAAGCTGCAAGCTTCTCAGAGTATGTTTAATGTGTACAGATCTAGGGTTTGGAAAATTGCTCTTGCAAAAACCATGAGGCTTGCAAAATTTTTGAGGAATTTCACCGGTCTCATAGTCTTGATTTTTTCAGAGATCATGCATGTCTCCCAATCTCAATTTTTTTCATGAAGCTGACTCAGAGTCTCATTTTTGCGAGACTAAGAAAGTATCATTTCCCTGCTAGCAGAGGCTCTTTTCCTGGTGTTTGCTGACATGAGAAAAGAACACCAGGAAATGAGCCTCTGCTAGCAGGGAAAAGTATCATAGTCCAGACTCATGTTTGTTTCATTTATAACTGAGGTCTGAACAGCGCCAGAATCTGAAGGTCTCACATTTGCATTTGAAATACTTTGAGGTCTCATTCTAGCAATTTGAAAAGTCAAAATGTCTTGGGCTCCAAAAGAAAAAAATGAATCTTGTCTTCTTGCAACATCTTGTATTTACCATTAACCACTACTAGATCTATTATGTTAACATGTTTTGCTGCATTTGTTTTACAACTTTTGAAGTTTTTAATTTAACTGACGATGATGTTCTTAACACTGAAACACATATCTTGTAAATAAAAAATGTCATAATCTTCTTAAAATCATGATTTGCTTTCTGCTGTCTCAGCCTTTTGATTGAGGATAATTATGTACGGCATGTATGGAAACTTCTGTATGATTACCAGCATGTGTGTTTATATACATTGCATGACTTGTATAATAAGCAGCAGGTTTGAATTTTGTGATGTTTTTTCTCTGGTAGACCAAGAAGATGCTAAAAGGGACAGAGAGGATTACATATTAACCCTTGATGAAATGTATGCAAATGATTTTCCTTCGCCGACTTGTGTTGACAAGGATACTCCTCAAACAGAGTGTAATGGTTTGTATTTTCCCGAACTTCACTCATAGACAAATTAGATTAATTAGTTCAACTGATCTTTTCTGATTTAGTCAGACATAAAATGTAATGTTACTAAGGCAGGGTAGTATCAGGGAAAAACACATAGACAAATTCGACTAACACGCATGTTTTTCTCCAAATGTCAATAAATACGAACACACGTGTTTAGGTTGTTGTTGTACCCAATTCAAGTCACGTGACATCCGTGCATGAGTTAGCCGAATTTGTCTATTATTTTACTGTACAAGGTCACTGACTCATTTTCTACACTTTTACTATCTACCATGTGTCACAATTTTAATGATAATGATAATGATAATAAAATGATAATGATAATGTGAAGTGTATATGAAATAATACATATTTGTACTGCGGTTGTACATGAATATAAAGAATGATCATCGCAGTAAATTTTCCAATTTAAGCAATTGGATAGAAGAAGCCTGAAAAAAAAAAATCAGTTCTTCAACGGGATTCGAACCCATGACCTCCACGATACCTGTGCGATGCTCTACCAACTGAGCTATGAAGCCACACATTGGGTGTGAGGTCAATTTATTGAGTTCATATTTTCCCGTGTAGTGAAGTAATGTGAAGTGTATATGAAATAATTCATATTTGTACTGTGGTTGTAGATGAATATGAAGAATGATCATCGCAGTAAATTTTCCAACTTAAGCAATTGGAAAGAAGAAGCCTGAAAAAAATCAGGGCTTCAACGGGATTCGAACCCATGACCTCTGTGATACCAGGTTCGAATCCCGTTGAAGCCCTGATTTTTTTTCAGGCTTTTCTTTCCAATTGCTTAAATTGGAAAATTTACTGCGATGATTATCTTCACTTTCATCTACAACTGCAGTACAAATATGAACTATTTCATATATATTTCACATTAAATAGCCCTTTTCACGGTTAACCCTGCTCATTTGCATTACAATGAAATCTGGCGTGTATGTGAGGCAATTTCGGGCTATTTTGTAGTTTTAGCCCGAAATTGCCTCACATCCACGCTGGATTACATTGTATTGCAAATGAGAAAAACTAACCGTGAAAAGGGCTATTGTTAATGTTTGAAATTTATACTTGATAACTAGGCATGCACTCGTTGTTTGGTCTGTAAAGTTATTTCCAGTTTTCCTTTTTCTAGGTTTCATCTCAACCAAACCATTTAAAAAGTTAGTTCAATCTGCTGACTCTCCAATGTATGCTGTTGATTGTGAGATGGTATGTTTGCAAATAACACATTAAATTTAAAATATTTTTTCCATTTGATTCTATTTCAAGCCTACAATAATAGGAGCATTGCATTTTACATGTAGTAATGAGAAATTTTTTTCATTGGACTGATGTTATATTAGTGCAAGACAGCACAAGGAAATGAACTAACAAGAATATCACTGGTTGATGAATCCCTTGATGTAGTTTACGACACGCTTGTAAAACCACCAAGACCAATAGTGGATTATTTAACACAGTAAGTAACAGGATTGAAAAATATAATGCTTCACATACAATGTACACTAAATTACGACAATCACATGTGACCTTTAAAACATACATAGAACCCTGTCTAAATTGGAACACTGTTTGGGTCATAATTGCATGGTGTAGTTCCAGAAACAGATTCATACACTGTACCTTCCCTACAGCAGGGAATCTTTTCTAAGACCCCCCTACTCCCCACCCCTCTGTAAATTCCAGTTGAGCTTCATAGTTTCAATCTTTAAATTGATCGACCTTACAGAACCACCCACCCTATAGGAAATTCCAAATCCCTTCTGTGGGTTGGGGGGGGGGGGGGGGGGGGGGGAGGTGGATGGATATTTTCTGGAAACTGCACATTGTACTTCTATGTCAACACTAGCCCCCCCCCCCCCCCCACTTCCACTACTGTATAGATCTGTCAAGGTACTGTATGTACATTTATTGCTTACAAACTGTTATACAAAACTACAGCACAGTGTGGGTGGTGACAAAATTAACATGTCTCTGCTTTTTCTGTATTATAGATTTAGTGGAATTACAGAAGAAATGCTTGGGAATGTGACAACAACTCTACCTGATGTCCAGAAACATTTGATTGATCTCCTTCCCACAGATGCCATTTTGCTGGGACATTCACTAGAATTTGACTTGAGAGCGCTTAAGGTGGGTTTACAAAGTGTACAATGCGTCAGGTTCCAGAAATATCCACACCCATCCTATGGAGGGTTACTGGAAATTCCAAGGGAAAGGGAGTTTGAAAAGGAAAAAAATCAAAAGAAATTGTGTAAACCAAAAACTGGAATTTTAAGAGGGATGTGGAGGCTGGGGGTTGGGCTGTTCAAACCAAACAACCTTCTGTGGAAGCCGAAAGGGTACGAGTATTTTCTGTTCCAATGCAACAGACCTGTTACTCTGTAGATACTCTGTAGATACTCTGTAGATAAATAGTGACTTCACAGTCAAAGTCAATAATGCACCCATAGAAAGAGTAATTAAACATAAATTCCCTTGGAGTTCAAATTGATGAATCTTTGAACTGGCGCCCACACATTGATACCATTTCAAAGAAAATATCCGCTGGTATTGCTATCTTAAGGCGTGTAAGTCATTTTATACCATTTTATACTAGAGTGAATATGTACAATGCACTGGTAATGCCATATTTTAATTACTGTGGTGCCGTATGGGGTAATATCAATAAGGGACTAGCAGAAAATCTTCAAAAGCTGCAGAATAGGGCTGCTAGAATTCTCACCTCTATGATGTTCGCAAGTGTTTTGTTGGATGAGCTTGGCTGGGAAAGGCTAGAATATGTAAGACTTAAACAATTGGCTGTGACAATGTATAAAATCTATAATAATCTTTCCCCAGCGTATCTGAGGCGGATCTTTACCAACACCTCAAATGTACATTCACACAATCTCAGAAATTCTGAGATAAATTATTATGTCCCCAGACCCAGAACTGAGTCTGCAAAAGGGAGCCTACATGTACACTACAGAGGATCTGTTCTGTGGAACAAGATTCCTCAGAGATTAGAAAACTGCCTAGTTTAAATGTTTTTAAAACTTCATTTCATGGGAAAGATTTTTCTAATAATTTACACCTTGACCCATTGTAACTCTTATTATTCATAATGTAAGTTTTTTTTATTTTTAGCATTATAGTCAATAGTTCCTTAGAGTATTTTAGTCTAGTTTTAAACACGATTCCTAGGAAGACCATGTAAAATGATACGATTTCGTGTATAAATGAAGATTGATGATGATGATGAACAGAAGCACGGGAGAGAAGGTTTAATTTGTTTATACACAAAGATCAGGACAATCGTCAGTTTTAATTCATTGCTATAAAAGTGTATCTGTTACAGTCAGTTTTTACATCTTGTATCTTTAGTCTTGATGACTTTATTGATATTTACTGTTTCAGCTCTATCACAGTAGAGTAATTGACACTTCTGTCATCTATGGCAAAGCAGGGAATGTGTTTAAATTTTCTTTACGGAGTCTGGCAAAGCAGCATTTAAAGTAAGGTTTAATCTAAGGGTGCGTTTGTTTGGGATCAATCCAGAAAAAGAATAATAGGAATAATGCGAGTAAGCGTTTGTATGGGAGCTATTCTCATTCCGGAACACCTGGATTTCCATTCCGGCTATTCTGCTCCCAGGAGCAGAATAGCCGGATTATATTCCGGAATATATTCTTATTCCGGAATATCCCAAACGAACGCGCCCTAAATATTCTTTATTCCTAAAACGTTTTATAATTGTTTGTATCAATTCATTTCTTACTTCCACTCTGTCTTTCATGTACCAATAACTGAGATATATGCTGTTTTGTAAAGAAGAAACGGCCGAGTCAACAGTTTCAGCGGGAACGTTGCTAAGTAACATGACCCGTTTCCATGGCGATAAGCTGACACGTGTTCCTAAAGAACCTTGTGTCATTATAACATTGTAGGGGATTTTCAATCTTTTTCTCGTCTGTGAAAATGTTTCCCTTCTACAGGAGAAAGATTCAAAATGACGAGAATGGACATTGTTCAATCGAAGATGCCAAAGCTTGCATGGAATTGGTTCAGTTGAAGATCAAAAATGGTACAGTTCTGGAATTTTCGTGAATTTCTTCAAGTCGTTGTGAACCTTTTTTTTCGTTGATTATTTCTTGGCTATTTCAGGTCCCAAGTTTGGAAATAGCGACCCGGATAAGGAAGGGTAAGAACTTGTTTTAAAAAAACGCAAACCAACTCGGTAACATGACCCATTGCTTGACCTGCTTTGTTTGGTCAGGAAGATTCAGAAACGTACATGCAAAGATTCACGCGCAAATACATACCTTGCAAAAAATCTCGGCTCCAGGAGTTTAATTTCGGCAAGACTTGAAGGGTCCGAACTATTTAGAGTAAAATATTTAAAATTTTGTAGTGGCTCTAAAGGTTTTAGTTTCTTTTATGAGCCGAACTGTATTCAAGACACTGGTTGAGATACGTAACAATTTATGCTATTTTCTCGTCGGTGTATCTGTAAGACCTTGAAGATACCAACGGTACAGTAAAACTGTCATTTCAACAGATCTTGTTTTCGCGTGATTTGCGTTTGTAGGCGTAAGTTTACTCATGTTATGTTTAAGCGAAGTGTCCGAAATTATTGTGCTAAAATTAAACTGCGATAAAGCGTGCGAGCATTAATCCGAATTAAAGCCGTGTGAAAGTTAAACGTCCGACATTTTAACGTCAGAAATATTTTACAAACAATGTAGCGTGTGCACGACCCTCCCTCCGGCACTCGCGCATGTGCTCTATATTATGCATGTGCCCTCGATGATCGTGAGAGGAAATAGAAGGTCTAAACATGAGAGTGGTCTGCAAGTATTGATGGAAACCACCGCTCATTTCCTAACTATCCCGATAAACAAAATATTAGATCTAGAATGCTGTGTCAATTTCAACTCCAAAACGTCTATTATCCAAAACGTCTAGAAACACTCAAAACAAAATAACAAAACCAGCCCTGAAAGCTTAGAGAACTGGATCGCTTTTTTTAGTTTTAGAGGTTAGTTTTCAAGTACGGTTTTGGTTAAATTATAGTGGTTAACGACGATGAAATCATCTTTTTAAAATGAAACTGTAAATGTTTACACTTTGAGAGTTTTTTACCTCTTTTTACTTTCTCTACAGATTTTTTGAGAAAACTGGGCGTAGTGGAAAAACAGGTAATGATTTGGGTTTTTCGTGTTAAATTGGGCAGTAACTCTGACATACTCTTGGCTTCTTCCGTCGCCGGCCCCATTGCTCTCTCAGAGAGTTTGATTCTGGTGTCTAACGCGTCCACGCCCACTGAGACGTGAAGAAACCTTCTGCAACTGACATCCTTCAACACTCGATTACTCTCCATGTTACTTGATCCAGCCTTGGAAACGCTTTTACATGTATGCTTGACGTTGTTTTGCTAAGTTCGTAACCGTTTTAAAAATCTCTAAGCAAAAAAATTGAACTCATGAGTATCAGTACGTTTGTGTTGTGTGATCGTCTGGATGATGGTTGTACTTAAAGGAACTATTGTTAGTGACTGACAATGTCTTCCGCTCAGATCAATTCGGCACAAACAACAGTTCTTCACTAACCTACATGCACGCTCGCCAAGACATTCACACAACAGTTTAAGATCTACAAATCGTATGTCACTTTTGTGACAGAAAGTGACATCTTCTACGGGTTTCTTTTCCGACAGCAACCATGCTGGACTACCCAGGAGTGGTGAGAAAGTTTGGTACCGGTGCGACCCATGCCATCGCTTGTAATTCAGATCAAGAGGTAGGCGGTATTTCCAAGATTGACAATAATATTGTTAATTCTTTCGCAGTTCGGTGTTTAGACCAATTCCGTGTGTCTTATGCCAGGTTTTAATTTCGTTCCAGCTAACAGCTTAAAACTTGCACGTTAATAACCGTAGAATGACGCTTGTCTTAGTTGTGCTGGCGAATACGTACATCAAACACAAAGTCTACAGTCTCCCCAGTCCTGCCTCGATTGCTTCGCTCATTCTTCTTTTTCGCGCTCACAGAATTTTTTTTCCATCCTCGCCGTGAGCCCGTTCGCAGACTACTGTTTGGATGACTAATCTCAATAAGCATAGATTTAACGATTTTACGCAACTCTCTTCTCAAATTAACAAATTGACGTCAGCTTTTCATACGTCTGTTCTGTTATTGATTATGAATTTCGTCATAACATTGTCGAAGTAGCTGCGGATCCAAAAGGCGATAGCCGAGTGGATCCGCAGAAGAACTCTTATCCGTGGAAGAACACTTCTTGAAAAAGTGTTACATAGAAAAATCGGGATTTTTTTAATTTTTTTTTCTTGTTTCAGGTTGTTTCTAATGCATTAAGACTCATGGAATCTTCTGATATTGTGTGGGCTCATCTTCACGAAGTTGAAATGTTCTCAAGAGGTTTGTTTCGTTTGGCGCCATTTTCGAGTTGCGTTAATTTACTTTCGTTTCAAAACGAGTCTTGGTTCACAACCTTTCATATTGAAATAAGTTTTTCTTGCACTTTCAGTGTCTTGGAAGTCAAATTCATTTCCATATAATTATTAGGGACGTTCTCGCGAAAATTTTCTAGATGATAACTTACTTGTGTCAGAAATGAAAAAAGGGGGGGTCACCGACTTTGAGCGATTAAGCCTGTGGAAAACTACCCTGATTTAGAAAAATTGGCGCTCGCAATTCAGCATCGTCGAGGGGGTTTATAGTTAAAAATATCGAAGGCGAATCAACAGAGGAAAAAGACCTTAATCATATATTGTAGGAAAGGGTCTGTTGCGTAAATAATTCCAAATGTTACCAACGTTTTCACAAAACTTAACGCTTCAAGAGGCATTTGAAATCGTCGACCAGAAAAACGAACAGCGAAAAATAACGGAATTCGATGGTGTATTTTGCAAAAACAGCAAACTTCTAGTCGATAGATTTTCGTCAATATTTGCGCTTAACTTAGAAAATCGGTAGAGAAAATGATCCATCAAAAGAAAAATAGGGGTCAGCTAATGTCCGAGGTAGTTAAATCCTGAAAAAGCTATAGCAACGTCCATCTGCCCTATCATTGTTTATTTTTATTACTTATTGCGCACTCTCATGCAAGACGTGGCGTGTGAGTTTGCGTGCGTAGTAAGGATGCGCAGAAACAATTAACGTGAACGCCCTTATAAGGGTTGCACATCATGACTCGTTTTGAAAAAGAGGTAAAGAGCAACTCGGAATTGATTTATTACCAGTTATCTTTTTCGAACGCCACGCTGCACTTGTGACTAGACCACTTGTTCATGTAAATGATGTAAACTGGAACAGATTTCCTGTTGTATGTGTGCCGTTATTTGTTGATATTTAGCCCTTGCCTTGACTTTTATTGTGATCTTATTTGTCTAGATGAACAGTCTAGCCTTGAAGAAGATAAACGGCGAAATTTCACGGTATGCCTTTGAACGTTTACTGTGAGTCTTGTTGTATAACTACAACAGCTCTCATCGTAAATTAGATTAAGACAGATGTAAGACAGTGCTACCGATTAAACGAAGGACTTGCAATAAACAGAAAGGAGGAACTGTAACACGGCGGAGTTTGCGAAGTTTTGCCAGATACTCGCTATGAAAGTTAATGTTACCGAAGAGATTACTTCTATGGAATTGAATAACAAAACCATAGCTTCAATACAAACAAAATTAATAAGGCTCCATGTGTAGTACGTCGGAGAAATTTGAAAACGGAACTTTCACTCTGAAAACGCATCAAATGTTTTCCGTTCACACTACGCCGGAAGAATTTAAAAACGTAACAATCACCGGTTTAATATTTTGGATTTGTGTTTGAAGAAAACTCGGTCAGGGAAATCACGTGATTGTTGTGACGTCATCGTTTATGAAAAGCTTCGTTTTAAAAATGTTTTCCGTCCACCGAAAGACGCAAAGCCGGCGTTTTCAATTACTACGCTTTGAGGAGCGTTTCTGAAAAGCTCCGTTTTTGTGACGGATTAGTGTGGATGGTAGGCCTAACCAGAGAAATAAAGCTGCGTTTTCAAATTCCTCTGGTTTGAAGAGCGTTTCTGAAAAGCTTTGTTTTCGTGTTGGATTAGTGTGGACGGTAGGTCTAACCATAGAATTAAAGCTGCGTGTTCATATTTCTTCGGTGTATTCTGGACGGGGCCGTAAGTCTCTCAGGAATCTTAGTTTAAGAGGACACTCAAATGAAATTAACTTTGAAAACTATTCAGCCTAACAGTTTTTCGTTAACTCACGTCGCAAAGTTCTTGTTTTAATCTTTTTCAGTTTTTGTCTATCTGTTTGTATCTGTTGTGTTATTTGGATGCTCCTTCACTGTTTTGAGTAATCATTTTTATATTTCGCTCAATTTGGTGTCCATTTTTGTACGTCCAAATATTGCTTAAAACCCTGACACAGTTTCTTTAAACAACAACCTTTTTGTTCGAAAGGATATGCTTCTATCAGTGGACCAGAGCATCAAGCAAATCCACGATGCAGTACCGAGTAATAGCTTGATGCTGGTTTTATTTGGTTGCAGTGATCTTTCACTCGTCAAAAGGTAAGTGATATTAATTTTTTTTTACTGTGGTTCCTGAGAAATTAGTGTTGCAGCTTTGAACTGCACTTGAGATATCCTAGTGCAGGGTGTAATACAGTAAAAACTCGCGTGTAAAAACCTAGTGGATTAAGAATCTAGTGGCCTAAATTTGTCATTTTTTAAAATTAAAATTAAAACGCCTAAAAAAATTAAGAACCTGTTTCGCTAAGCAGGATTAAGCAGGATCTTAAATGTGAGTTGCAGTTAAATTATGAACTCTTGTTTTAAAGACAATGCTACATTCTGTAATCAGTTGTGTTAGGCTTCTCATGATACAGTGGTGAAAGGGAATCTTTATCATATAAACAACAGTGAAATACTTAGTGGTATCAAATTGATAAAAGGGACGTATGAAAATGCGCTCACCCGCGTTTTCTATAGACTAGATGCACTTCTTTTTATGCTTGTGTCGCCATTGGAAGCCAGGCCTTACAATTGTTGATTGCACGGGCTTGTCCAGAATACATTTTATTTTCGCTAGCTTACATGAATATTGCAACAGGCTTATCGAACAAGTCACCATACGGTCAAATTGTTAGTGCAGTGTGAGCGAGGCGTGTCCATCAGCAAAACTGCTCTCAAATTGTTTTAGCCAGTGGCGGTGGATCCAGACCTTGAGCTAAGAGGGAGGGGGGGGGGGGGGCTTTTCTCCCTTCTGTCATTTCTTCATTTTTTTACCCAAAATAAGGAGGCGCCGGGCCCCCGGGCCCCCCCCCTAGATTAGCCACTGTTATCTGCGCTGAGAACGTTCTTGGAAATGTTGGTAAATTAATCAAGAGCTAAATAACTGTCTTTGCTTTATTAATTTCAGACTTCAGAGACAGATGAAAGAAAATACACCCGAACTAAAGGAAGCCGTGAAGACTGCCAAAAAGGGAATTTGTTTTCTGAAAGTTACGTAGCAGTTTTTTATTCACGATTGGCAGCTGATAATCAATCTGAAGGGAAGTGAAGTGTCTCTCTGTATAAAGACGATAACGACCGCCCCCAAGAACCCAGAACCTTGGAATACATGAACATGGAAGGCTAGTGACGACAAGGAAAGAAAAACAAGAAAAATTATTGTGGCTTCCAATGACTAGGATTGGATCGCTCGACTATTGTCGAAATGACAGCACTGTGTTCAAACTACACGAAATTTCAACTAGAAACGAGAAATAGAAGACTCATCCGCCTTTTGACTTTGATTTTACATTTGAGATTTCATGTAAATGATCTTATTTGAAGATATGTCAGTCGAATTTAATAAAAAACCAAATGAAAGTAACATGAAATAATTTTCTTGGAATTTTGTGAACTAGTTTTTTTTCTTGAAGCTCAGAGAGGTTTGAACAGAGGTGAACGAACATTCCAATAAAACAACTGGTGCTAAAAGAAGCTGACAGTGATTTTTGCTGCACTGCAGTGGTCAAAGTTTTGCCTAGTTCCCGTACGGCTTTCTCCCAGGCCGCGGTCAATTGATTTCGGTGACGAATGACCGAGGCGTAATATTTAGGCTTAGGAACTGAATCTTGGAATTTAATCAAACCTCGTTGCTAAGCAACGCAACGTGTTAGACTGCTGAACAAACCGTGCTGCGAGCTCAGCAAGATGTCGGACACAGGATCTATGACTGTACCTATTAAATGCCTTCTATTCCTGAACCAACCTCGTTCTAGAGTGCTCTCTCGCAAGGTGGTTCCTGCACCAGCCACATGTAGCCCCGGGACTCACAAACCTTGTCCTCATT
>JAHPZR010056257.1:0-30666 GCA_019787425.1 Platygyra sinensis | reverse complement strand
GTGCAACTGACAAAGTCGAGCATGAGGTTGTTAGTCAACTTTCTCATAAACAGATTGTCAGCCTGAGAAGAAAAGCCGAGAACTGTGACGTCAAACTTGTTGTCGAGGCTGATGTTGATCGCATTGTAGTACGGGGTCAACCGACTGACGTGTCCGGCATGGTCGGGGAGATCTGGAAAGAGATTAACGAGAGGACAAAGAAGAACCATGAGGAAGAACAGGCGCAGTTGGTGTCAAGGAACATAGAATGGAGTTATGAAATTCATGGTAGTAAAGTGGCTTTCGGTCGGAAAGCTAACGCCAAGATTGAGACGGCGTGGAGCAAAAATGAGCCCAGAGTACAAGTATCTTTACGTGGAGAGCAGTTTGTTATCGATTTGAAAGCAAAAACCGGCTGCAGAACACGAACCGGTGAACTAATTACACTGGCCAGGAATGTGAACGGGGCTGAAGATTAGTGACAGCAGACATTGCAAAAATGTGAAAACGCACTGGTTTACTACTGGTGATATACATGGAAAAATGTCATGAATTTTTCAAAAAGCTCACAAGTTCAAAGTAATTCCAAGTTGAACTCGAAACCGTATGATTACCTATACTAATATGAGCCTTAATAAAATACATGAAAACGTTTCTCGATTCTGATTGGTTGAGAGCAATACAGTTCAAGTGTAACACCAGTGCAAAAAGTGTAACACCAGTGCAAATGACATACAATGGGAAGTTTTCTAAGCCAATGATATCAAGTAAAACGATGAATAAAGTTTTCTTCGGAAACTTTGAAAAAAAAGTTTTCTTAAATGCGAAAAAATGGCTTTAAGAAAGATCTTCCGGCACTTCATTCCTCCATGCGAATTTTTTTTGATTTTTATATTATTAATAAATAATCATACGGTTTTTTCTTGTTCAATTTGAAATAATATTCACTTGTGAATTTCAGCTTTTTGAAAAACTCACTCGCGCAAATTAATTCCAAGTTGAACTCGAAACAGTATGATTACCTATACTAATATGAGCCTTAATTACACAACTTATGTTAATTAGTTCAAAGGGCCTATAACAAATATCAACTAATCATATTGCTCTGCTGCTGGTGTAATATTTTTCAGGTACTGGACTGGGCACTGTCCTGAATGATCTTGTGGCTTTATGACTTACTAGTCTCCTAACTTTTAAAATAGTAATCATAAAAATTACAATTTCGTCGATTGAGATTGGTTAAAAACTCCTCTTTTCCACTAATTTACTTGTCAAGTTGTTATCGGACAGTTTGTTATCTGACAGCTTGTCATCAACAGTTCAGCCAATCACATTCAGAGTTGAAGTTTAAATCAACCAATCACAACCTTAATTTCAGTCACCATTGAAACAGTACAAACTCCTAACTTGGGGCTTTCTTCAAAATGGAGAATTTCTTTCCCTTGAACAATGCCTATATTTTAGAGGACAGCAGTGATTTATTTTATCCTATGACACAACTGTTTAAGCTAACTATCCAGAAGAGTTCCTTTGTGGATATGTTGACATGTTCAGATTAAGTTCCTCAGTATCGTTTATCGCTTCGCAACAGCTGCAGACGGAGACAAACATCCACCCGACTGAAATACCACTGCACAGTACGCTAGTAGTTTCTCCGTCGAAAATCCTTATTTTTGTTCAACAAAACACAGGAACAGTGGCAGTAGACCAAACTCGTTTTCACTTTGTAACCGGACGAAGAAATTTCGGAAATAAATACTAGTAAAACCGCAACCTTTAAAAACATCGCTTGAGCAACTAAATCATGGATGGCAGCATGGGCAGAATGGTGTAAAACAGAAAGGTTATGTTAAACTGTCAGTGAAATACAGAATTACTTCACATCACTAGCGGATACGTGCCTGCACAATCCAGCTCGACATCGGGGATTTTTTCAACAGCTTCGGCAAATCGATCAACCAGCTGCATGAATGTAGTAGAATGTTTGACCAGCAGTTCCAATCAGTTCAAACCAAATTTTTTCATCAGCGAATGTGTCAGAATTCACCGGTATGCCGTTGTCCAAGTACAGCATACACCAAATGCAAATATGGCAGACCACTCGGTCGTCGCCCGGGACGAGCTACATGAAGCTACATGAAAGCGAGGTTAGTCAGTCTTTGATGTTTTGCTTTAAAATTGTACCAGTGAAAAGATGGTCTATTTAAAGGATATGATGATGATGATGATGATGATGATGATGATGATGATGATGATGATGATGATAGTCAAGTAGCCTGTTAAAAGCCCCACATAGTGGGGGCATCCGTACACCGGAACCAAATGAAGAAACAATTGAAATCGGCATCGTTGCTAAGGTTAAACTTCACCTGTTTTCGCTTCTATCATTAAAAACTCCAGGTTCAACTATATTTCTCTGAAATCGTCATTTGCTGCGAAAATTGGCCTTCTAATATACACAAGTTAATGTACTAGGTGACATTGTATTGGGCGTTAAGAAAACTAGCCGGTAAGAATTATATGGATCTCGGTATCAGATAAATGCATGTGTGTATTTTTAAAACATAAAACACAGTTGATTCAACACATAAATTTAAATATTTAGTTAGGCAGACAGACCTGCCAACTCTCATGGTTCTGCCGTAAGTCTAACGGTGTTTTGTCTGAAATGAAACTAAATTAAGTTGTTGAATAAAAGTAGAATATTTACCAGGAATGTAGTGTCATAAAGCGATAAACTAACAAAGAAAAACACTGTACTTGCTACTTTTTTTGTACTGAGCTGTGACTTTTGCTTGTGTTCAATAACGTATCGTTTCTCTCCGCGTCTGTCCGCCATTTTGAAAGGGGAGTAGGCCCTAGGAACGAGGTTTGATCGGGAAATAGAATCTCACTATTTTTTGCAGAATCTCTAGACTTTTTTTTCACGGGTCTCCAGATTTTCCTTTACCAGGGGCTGGCTGGTCTGGGCTGAAGAAATGGGTTACCGACGTCATCTTGGAAGAAGAGAATTCTGTTTAGTCCTTCGTGTTAAGGCGAAGGGTACACGTGAAGGCTGTTTTGACGTCAAGTAATAGGGCCTTTCTGCCAATATCTCGGTCACGTTTCAAGCAACGCTAAATCTCTCTGCTTATTTTATTAACCATTGTTTAGCTGTTTTGTGTAAATTTTGGGCATTTTAGGAAAGAGGAATTGAGGAAAATATGCAATGTCGAAGTTTTAATAGATTCGGAAAATTTAAATTTGAAGTGAAGAATTAGCAGATGGACACCAAACAGTCCCCTACCAACCTATGGCTCTCTTTTGGGGGGTCCACTGTCTGGTAGTGTTTCCAACCCACTTAATCCTAACAATTTCCTTTTAATATCACTTCAAATTTCACTCCAATTCATGTGTACCCCTCGCCTTAAATCCCGGCTGTTGTCCCCGCTTCCGGTGATCGCACGTGCTGTTAAATCGCCGCTCCACGACCCCGGTTTACAGACAATTTGTTAAATCCACCACCCCCCGGGCCAACGAACTGGGGGGGTTAGGGTTAGGGGTGGGGGGTGGGGGTGCGCACCCCCTGCACCCTCCCCCTAGATCCGCCCCTGATATGTGGAGATCTTGGAGAAGCATGTGCGAGCTTGTTCTTGTTTTGGCACGCTACCTGTTAGGTGACCATTTCAATTTTGTCGCATAACTTGTAAAGAAATATTGTTTTGCCCGCGCTTTGAATCCTGAGTAATATATGATGGAGCTTCCCCATATCACCGCCAACCAAACCAACCTCCTTCATTTGGTGTATCGCCAACAGTCAGGACTTAAAGTAAGATTATGTTATGCAAGAGGTTGCAACGATGGTTTTCCGACTCCTGGTGTATCCTGGTGGTACTAACTTTAAGAATTCACATCCTCCTTCTGAACGAGCTATGGGGCTACATAGGTTTCCATTGTATTAACGTTTCTGCAATACAGTGTTTCAGTGTGTAGGTGTCGACAAACTATCTTTTTTTAATACACCCCTCACGCTAGAACGTGAGTGCAGTTTCAAATTTTTGTTTAGAGCCCATGCAGGTTTCATCATCGCACAGCTCAAAACACTGTCAATTAGAAGGGGCACTCAAGGAAACAACAATACACTAATAAGAGAGGGACCATTTTCGTCTTTGGGGACCGCAATGTAATTACTGATAAAAAAATGTTTTTTTTATTTCACAAAAGTTGTTTCTCCATCGAAAGTTCAGGAATAAGGCTTTTTTTAGCATTTACTCCAAGATCCCAACAGTAGCAAGCTAGGATCTGGAGATGTTACTATTTTTTGTTTCGTTTTAACTCCCTCCTCGTTAAGCTAATTGCCCCACCCGAAGCTTCCCCCCCCCCTTCCCATTCCCTCGTCCCATTCCCTCTTCCCTAGTAATAAAATGTTCTCATCGGCCGGTTGTTCGTTTCAAGTGCTGACTGATAATCAGAAGTGCCGGAGGGCCACGTCTTTTTACAACTTAAATGAACACCAAACTTGAATTGGGCTTCAGAACACTTATCGATGTGCACAGGGTGAGTGAAGCCTTGAGCTAATTCAAATATTGTAGTAAAAGGTGAACGGCGTTCAATACGTGACAAAGAAATAAGTGTACAGTGGGTGGAACCTCGATTTAACGAAGTCGCTGGGGACCGACCAAATTTGTTCCCTAAATGGAGGGTTCGTTACATCGAAAACCTCGATATAACGAATTTGAGGGGAAACGACCAAAATGTTCGTTATATCGAGGCCATAGTTAATGATTGATTTGAAGCACAGGTGACTTCTGTGGAAATACTACTGTGCCAATGTCTATGACATATAATAAACCGTTGACTGAAAGGTTGCTGTCTCTTTACCATATGGATGAAAGGATTTGCTGACTGTTGATCTGTACAGCGTTTATCTTCTGTCCCGTTTTGACATTGTAATTCATAATATCGAGGTATATTTTACGTTTGGGCTTCCGGATTATGTTCGTTATATCGAGGAATTCGTTATATCGAGGTTCTATTCCATACATTCTACTGTAATTTTGGCCGGGACATAGAGTATTGTTCGTTATTTCGAGGACTTCGTTAAATAGAGGTTCGTTAAGGTGGCTGAACACAGTTTTTGATACCCCTGTTTCATTTACATTTTTCTCTAAAACCCTTGATCCTTTGGTCACCAAAAATGGCAGCAAGCAAGTTAACAACACAAACTTCAACTTTTTGATAATTAAGCTGACGTATGTACCGTTGCCATGGCAACATGATCAAATATAAACAGGTGTTTAAAATCGGTTTTGTTTATTTGCAGAAAATCTAGTCATTAGATTTTCTTTATAATTTGCATGCAACAAGCTTGTAACGATACTCGCAAGTTAGCGCTATTTTAATAATAATTTAACAAACAGATCTTTAATTATCCCTCTTTGAAGGTTCACTGGTATATCTTGAATTTCCTTTGTTAAAGTTCAATTTTTTTTCAATCCTCCAGTTACTTATTTCCTGAAGTATTTTCGTGCCAAATTTCGTGAAATTCTAATGAGTGGTTCTCGAGAAATAAGCGCCTCCGAGAAGTCAATTTTTCACTCAATCGCACTTTTTTCGACTTACTACGCATGCGCTGCATTTAACTGGGTTCTTTTAGCAACAAAGAAATAGCAGAGCTGAGTTCTTTGCATCGTTACCTTTCTAACCTACCTTTGTAATAAAAGAGTAAAACCATCAATTCAATGCATTGTGTTCATTTGTGAAGAAAAAAATAGTACAGATAGCGCAGACATTGAGCAAATAAAATGATCGCTCTATTTATGCCATGTTTGTTTTTATGCAATACTTGTGCGCGCGCTGAATCGCGTTAGCAAGAGCGCGCGCCAAAACTGTGTTCGGCCACCTTAAATAGAGGTTCCACTGTACCTTATTGAGCGTGTGTTTGTTTACTTTTTAGCATCGTATGGTACGCCAACAGCATTGACTGTAGTCAACTGTACATGTCCTCTAGACATATTTTTGCTGTTTTGATACCTCAATAGATAGCACTAGCTTAAATAATGCGCGTAACGTACTTGAGATATGAAGTTTTCACAGGAGCGCGGTCGCCCTTGTGAATAAGATTTGTATCGAGGGTTTGTTAATGTTTTTATCATTATTATTTTTTTTTTATTTGTTTGCCCAAGATCATTTCCTATTACAATATTTCATTCATCACTGTAGTAACAATATTGAGCACGAAGTCTCAAAAGCCTTTCTAGGAGACCCCCTTTACTAACTCTTAATAACAACTAGGCGATGCATGATATCTAAGGCCTAGAGCAAACGTCGAATCTAAGTCGAATTTAATTCGTCGAACCTATTTATTTTGAAATACCGGTAGGCGCATGAATGGTGCGACGTTTGCTGCAATTAAATTCGACTCAAATTTATTAGTTCGACTCTAGCGTCGGTTCGACTTGCCAAGACTTGGCAATTAGACCAAAAGCTGTCGTCTCTGATACTCTATTTCACTTTCCTAATGCTTGGGAAAATTCCGTCATGGTAATAGCACATGGGCAAGTGCTTGAGTTTGTTTTGAAGCCACGAGGCTGTCACATGATTTCAACATCATTAGAAAGCAAAAAAGGACAAACGGCCACGCGCGATTATACGATTGAGGGATCAATGTCAGTATCTGAGCAACTGCGCACCTACCCCTCCCCCTAACCCAACAGTAACACTAAGTTATTAACTTGTTATAACATGTTGGGTTAGGGGAGTGGTAGGTGCGCAGTTGCCCAGATACTGATATTGATCCCGATCGAGCATACTATTATTACCGAATGTATTCAATGTTTAAAAGGATTACCAGGGTTCCTCTAAAATCGCAGTTACGGCTAATTTCAAAAATCACGTTTTCGTCACGTGACCAGCTACGGGCTTTCTCTTTTTAGGCAAATCGTGAGGGTTTGAAAAATCAAATCACTATTATTTTGTTTAAGAGATGACCCACTAATAGTGTTCAAAGGCAAAATCATGCAACTTTCATTTTCATAAAAACAATGTCACATGACCTCTTAGTGCAAGTGGCCTATTTTCTTCGGAAATTAAATTCAGGTCAACTCCTATTTAACGACCACCTTCAGGGAAATGGAGAGTGGCCGCTTTATAGAAATAAACAATAGAAAAGCCCTCATCTGAACTTTGATCACTGGTCGCCTAACAGAGCTGGCCGTTTAATAAGGGGCCGCTTAAGTTCCCTTAAGTTGCCTAAAGTTGCCTTAAGTTGCCTTAAGTTGCCTAAAGTTGCCTAAAGTTGCCTTAAGTTGTCTTGGGTTGCCTAAAGTTGCCTTAGGTTGCCTTAAGTTGCCTTAAGTTGCCTAATGTTGCCTTAAGTAGCCTTAAGTTGCCTAAATTTGCCTTAAGTTGGCTTAAGTTGGCTTAAGTTGCCTAAAGTTGCCTTAAGTTGCCTAAAGTTGCCTTAGGTTACCTTAAGTTGCCTTAAGTTGGCTTAAGTTGGCTTAAGTTGCCTTAAGTTGCCTTAAGTTGCCTAAAGTTGCCTTAGGTTACCTTAAGTTGCCTTAAGTTGGCTTAAGTTGGCTTAAGTTGCCTTAAGTTGCCTTAAGTTGCCTAAAGTTGCCTTAGGTTACCTTAAGTTGCCTTAAGTTGCCTTAAGTTGCGTCATCTTAAGTTGCCTAAAGTTGCCTTAAGTTGCCTTAAGTTGCCTTAAGTTGCCTTAAGTTGCCTTAAGTTGCCTTAAGTTGCCTAAAGTTGCCTAAAGTTGTCTTAGGTTGCCTAATGTTGCCTAATGTTGCCTTAAGTAGCCTTAAGTTGCCTTATGTTGCCTAAAGTTGCCTAAAGTTGCCTAAAGTTGCCTGATGATTCCTGTTAGGGAGGCTGAATACATTTTGTGTATTTCATCATTACAGAACTATCATTTTAGGCTAAAAGAATATTAGTTCAGTGTACTCTGTCCCCTCTGTTGACTGAGTTTACTCCTAAAGATATAAACAAATGTCAAATATGCTTCTCAGCAAAGTGGTCAATAATGATGATCTCTCTTAACATACCAAAACAACAAACCCTCTTAAAGGTTTTGTACTTGAAATTAGATTTTAACTTGAAAATGTAGCAAATAGTTTAGAACATTCTTATTTTAAATAATAGCAAAATTATTGTACACACCACAGTTTTTCTTAATGGACACTGTCACCATCTTGAGTATGATTTTGGAAATCCCAAAATATATATAATCAATCATTGGAAGCTGAACAATAATGGTTTTATTTTGTAGAGCAGTACTCAACAAATGATTAGAACCCATTACGAAGTGAGGATGGCTAACAATGGTGAGGATGGAAACAGAATGCAATATGGATTTTTGAAAAAGCGTCAGGATGACAGTTTTTCAAAAGTTTACGTTTGGCTCGAAAATCATTGAAGTTGTACAAAAATGATGCTGCATTGCAGATGTTCTTCAAGATATTGGTTCTCACTACATAAATGTATGGACTATTCCGTGCATTTATAACAGTTTTAAGCAAATATATCGCGACAGTGTCCCTTGAGGTGCGCAAAAAAAAAGATGGTGAAATGATGGCACCAGTCTAGCTAAAATAGGTGCGACAAATGTGATTTCGCACAGCCCTTCCTTGATCAGGACCATAATATACTTCATTAACATTCATTTCATCCTCAACCTCTCCATCCTCCATTGGCTCTTTTAGCAAAATAGCAATGTTGTGCAAAATTGCGCACGCACCAATAATTATGCACACTTTTTCCGGTGCCATGCGAATTTCGGAATGCAGCACATGAAATCGGCGCTTCCATTTACCAAAGGTTTGCTCAATTTTCACCTTTGTCTTGCAGTGAGCATTATTGTAGGTAGCTTCTGCAGGGGTGCCGGGGTTGCTGTAGGGTGTCATCATAAATAGCTGACATGCATAACCACTGTCCCCCAAAAGAATTCCATCATCTAAAGAATGATGATTTTCCTCAAAAAAATGGCAAATGCTGGAGGACCTGAATACATGGCTGTCGTGGGTACTTCCCGGCCATCTGGCTACAATGTTCGTAAACAAACCTAAAAGGAATTTGTAATAATTATTTAACTTTATAATCAATAATATATGTAGTATATCACTCCTTTCATTAGGGCATTTTAAGTTATAAGGGCTTACCTGGGGTGTGGCTTGATAGAGACAGGAGCCACAGGGGAAAGGGGCTAAACACCAATAGGATTCAGTTTATCAGTCAATTATAACTGTAGTGTACTTTGCAGCTCTTAATATTTGTGAGATTTATTAATGCCTTTCATGAAGTAAATGCAGCATGTCACTGCTTTAGATGATGTGGTATAAAAAATGAGGGATGGGGGGTGTGGGGAGTAATTCTCTCTGTGGTTGAAACAGGTCTCATTGGGAGTGGAGCTACTTGAAAGAAAAACAAAATAGACGATTTTATGGTAAGTAGATTACATTTGTATAACACTGCATTTTGGGTACAGGTTTAGCCTGACCTAAACGAAAAAAAAAATTGTTTAAGATGTGGAACTTTTGAGTCATATATTAATTGAGGGGACTGAAACACTGGGGTACAATTAAATGTATGTTAAATGAAGACAAAATGGCTTCAAAGTTGAAGATGTGCGAGTTCAAACAGTGGTTTCAGAAACAACAAAACTAATCGTTGGTTTAGGAGATACTATGTTGAAAATCATGACTAACCTTCTTGATTACAAATTCCTTGGACGTTTATTGAGTGAAATCCTTTGCGATTTACATATCCATTCTCATTCTCGTGTGGTGCTTGTATTCGAATGTGGGTGCCATCTACACATCCGTTGACGCATGGAAAACCTCCACGTTGATAAAACATGTTTTTCGACTTGCTGAGGTCTTGTTGGTCTCTTGGCCACTTGATGAACTGCTGCTGTTTCGCGACAAGCGCCAAAGATACATTTGTGACCACCCGTGAAACCGTGGACTTATCCACGCCAACTGTGTCACCCACTACTTGGAGAAAACTACCACTTGTGTAAAATCTTTAGGCGATCAGCACTTGTTAAAGAACAGAGAGAGGATTATTTCGTTTGGTTTTGCGGCGAAGACTCGCTTCAAGCAGGTTAGTGATATAAATTATGGACTCTCGTCCAAAACGATATCTTGATCTGAGCTCTTCGTTTGTGTAGCCATCAACTGTGAACCCCAGGTGCCGAAAGTTCCTGCGTTTTCTTTCTTTTCTACCATCCCCAGCAACACAACCATACAACAAGCCCGCCATTTTGTTTTAACTTTCACTTTTTAAGCGGCCGATTAAAGAATTAATCCACCTAACGAGGTGGGTTAAATTTAATCCTGTTTTAATCGTGGTTTAGCGCTAATCGGGCTTTGAGCAACGCAATTTAATCGCAGATTAAATTTTAATTGTCAGTTAAGCAATTTAATCCCCGATTCGCGCTAATCGGGGTTTTGAACAACAGGGCCCTGTTGAGTACATCATTTATTAGTTGCCACGCCTGTTTAATATTGCCATTAGTTAGTTCAAATTGACGTTCATAATACTTCTTTTTTAGAATATTTTCTAGCTTATTCAATCGGTTTCGATAATATCTGTGCCTCGCCTTCAGCTCTTCATTTCCGTTATTTAAAATTCTTTTGTAGAGTTTGTTTTTGATTCTAGTAGATTTAATGAACCCTTTTGTGATCCAAGGCTTGTTACTAGTTTTAGAATCTTTTTTAGAATAATTCTTTTCAGGAATACATGTATTATATAAGCTTAGATATAAATTAGAATAAGCATCACCAACATCATTGAAGTTCCCAAGGTATTCCCAGTTAATATTTTGAATTGCATTACGCAATTTATCGATATTTTCCTTAGTTACTTCTTTTTTCTTGTAGGAAATCATTTTAGATTTTTTAAACCATATGTACGGTAAGCAAAGGCTTTGCTTGCAGGGTGCGTCATTTCGTACACAGTAACTTGGTCGTTTTCGAAAATAATTTTCTTCGGAAATTATATTCAGCTCAACTTGTATTCAACGGCCACCTTCGGGGAAATGGATAGTTCCCGCTTAATAGAAATAAACAATAGAAAAGCCCTCACCGGGACTTTGATTACTGGTCGCCTAATACGGGAGGCCGTTTAATAAGTGGCCGCTTATTTGCAGTTGGACTGAAGAAGAATATAATCGGAAGGCCGAGATAGTCATACGAAACAAAATGCCCTTGTCAGTGTAAAAATATTTAATTGAAGGATAAACACACTGGATCGGATATTTCTCCTTCGACTTTACGTGTTCTTCCAAAGGGATCTGATCAAACAAAATCGAACACAAATTCCAATCGAACACAGAACGTTTTGGCAAGTTCGATTATCCTACGGATTGATCATAATCAAACTAAACACGGTTGTTGTTGAATTACTATAATCAACCGCTAAATAGGCCATATTTGAGGTACCTTGAGCCTCTGTTTCAAAACAAGTCTTCGTGCAGGACCTTTGACATGAAAATGAGTTTGATTTGCATGAAAGGCGAACTCATTTTCATGTCAATAGGTTTCGCATGAAAGTTCATTTTGACAAAGAGGCACTAAGCAACTCGAAAACAGCCTATTGAACTGTGAAGGGAAGCTACTTATGCTTTACTTTAAAGGGGTACACAAAACGCAGCAAATCAAAAGGAAAGATAACTGCAAAACTGAAAGTCAATAAAAACTACTTTCCTCCTAGTTTCCTGCTGTTCACTCTATAAGTGTATTTTCTTAATCATAAAATCCAGCGGCCAAAATCTTGTCTAGACTGGCGCTCACTCGAGGGCTACGACGAAATGTGAATATTTCCCTTCAGAAAACCGGTACAGACAGTTTATTTCGAATTCACAAGCCAAGAGTTAGCAAAGTAAACTTATAACTTTTTTCACCCGGTAGTTCACCAGTAATGCATCCTTCTATTTTCATTTACTTTACTCAATAATTTTTCTCGAACCTTCTGAGGTAGCTGTTACCCCCCTACTTGTGACGTCATTCAAACTATGAATAAGTAAGCGAGGGACACGAGGATGTGAAAGCGAAAAAGTTCAACATGGCTGAAGCGGGCTACCGTGACGCTGATGTGTACGATCGTCAAGTTAAAGCTCATAAAATATTTTTTGAGCATAAACTCCCTCGTGATTTTAAGTCCTTACCAAAGGAAGACTGGCCATCCAGTATGCCAACAGACTGCGAAGGAAAAGTCTATGATATAACCAGTTTTCATGGTCAACAAGTTGTCGCAGTGCTCTCATTAATTGTGAACGACAGAACTCAATTCAAGGAGGGTGAATCCTTCTACTTGCTCATTCGCAACAGTTCAGAGAACCACTCCGAAGACGCCGAATACGAAGCACTCTACAGACTCTCAGCATTACCTACAAAACACCAACCTGGCAATGGCATTGTGGTTCTTCGTCCTAAGCGCAACGTCGAGTTTCCCGAACGCGGCGGAAAAAGATACGGCGCGCTGGGTGCTGCCTTGAAAATATATTACACCAACACAACATCCTTCGCAGAGGACATTAAGAAACTCTTCAAGGACAACACACAAAATGAAGATATTCCCGAAGCCACCATGGAAGCCTACATGATTTTCCTGTTTGAGATCGCCCGACGTTTAGTCAAAAATATTTTACTGAAAAACCCAAGCGAAAAAAAGAAAGAGTTCGACGGTCTTCCGATCGGAAATGCAATCGCACGGTTGATAAACTTACTGGAGCTTGGCATTTCTAGTTTTGATGACGTGTTTTCTTGGAAGGGAAGATTTCACTGCTTCAAAGGAGAACC
Source organism: Platygyra sinensis (assembly GCA_019787425.1). NCBI lineage: Eukaryota > Metazoa > Cnidaria > Anthozoa > Scleractinia > Merulinidae > Platygyra > Platygyra sinensis. Next base: position 17,902 of record JAHPZR010056257.1, on the reverse strand, counting down.
GCATGAGAGGAGAAAGGCGATTGAAACAATCAACGAGGCGATTGAAACAATCAACGAGGGAACAGTTCAACCGCCTCTAAAAGAACTTCAAGAATTGTTTTGCTCCGATCAGCATCCTAACGAGATTTCTTCTGAAGAAGAAGACCGACTGGCCAAAACATTCAAGGATATGCGTCTTAACGAGAAGTCGTGAGATGTAAAAAGTTATGCGGCGTTTCATTATTGCGAATAATGTTTGCACCCGGCCAAATCTCTTAATGCCGAGCTAAGGCTGTCGAGAGACTCAACGTTGTAACTTTTGTCTTATTTACTCCTGAAACGTTGACAAGTTCTAGCGATCTAAAATTTGTTTTATTGATAGGCTGTATTAAGCATGTTTGCTGTTTTTAAACAAATGTGATGGATATCCATGTAGTTGCGTCTATATTTAAACGCTTTCTCTATCTACATTTTTAAACACACGTTCGGCATTTATGGAAGTCAGGTTTATAAGTAGAATATTGTTCTAAGTTAATATAATATTAGGATTAGAATTCTTTTATTGAATTTGTTGTACCTGATGAATTTTTGGAGTGGAGAACTGAGCAAAAACACCAAGATCAGGATCTTTAAGTCCAATGTCATAGCAGTGCTACTTTATGGATGTGAAACCTGGAGAATGACAAAGAGGGATGAAGCAAAACTGGACACATTTCTACACAAGTGTCTACGGAGGTTGCTAAAGATATACTGGCCGATGAAGGTGTCAAATGAGGAAGTCAGGCGACGAGCTAGAACTTGTACCATCAGCGAACAGATCAGGAGACGGAGGTGGCGCTGGATAGGGCATGTGTTGCGCATGAACAACCAACAGAATCCACGCATTGCTTTGACCTGGGCACCAGAAGGGAAGAGGACCAGAGGACGGCCAAAGGTAACATGGAGAAGAACAGTAGAAGGAGAAAGGCAGAAGATGGGTTTCACCACCTGGAGCGAAGCTGCTACTGCTGCAAGAGACCGAGCGGGTTGGAGGAGACAAGTCAACGGCCCTATTCTCCCAGAGGAGATGTAGGAAACAAGAGAGAGAGATGAATTTTTTACCTTGTATAAATAATGATTAAAGACTTAACATGCAGAAATGTAAATAAAAATGTTTTAGGTTCAGTTGATTCGTACAGTATGTCCTACTGAGATATCAATATGGAGTCCTAAATTCAGAGTATGTTATAAGGCATTGCCCGCTTAGCGATTAGCCTTTACCACTAGTGGACTTGCCCACATTGTACACAGATCTCTCTTAAATAAATAAAACTATTTAAAGATTTGACTATGTCAAGAAAAGTCTAGGCAGTCTTCGTGATTGCTATCTACTTCAAACGCAGAACGTACTACAGTGTTTGGATCATTTGGAGCGAGCTAGGTTAGTTCCTGGCCAAAACACCACGAATCTATGCGTGATATTCGCTTACTTGAAGACTGGTTAAACAAACTTTTAAATGTTTTCTGGATTCGTTTCAGTGATATTATAACATCAGTCTTTGCTTGGACTTTACACGTGTGGGTAACATTCAAGTGCTTCTATATCCCGGCTAATACTTAGTTTAAAATGACAAGGAACTTAACTTTAAGAGTGCCAAAGCTAATAAATAAAAAGTAAAGTAGCAGGAGATAAATCTTGCAACATTTCAAAATCGATTGTATTATACTTGCTCTTATTGTTTGAAGTGTACTTACAAAGCATTTTCAGTTTCCTAATGCTTGGGAAAATTCCGTCATGGTAATAGCACATGGGCAAGTGCTTGAGTTTGTTTTGAAGCCACGGGGCCGTCACATGATTTCAACATCATTAGAACGCGGAAAAGGACAAACGGCCACGCGCGATTAAACGATTGAGGGATCAATGTCAGTATCTGAGCAACTGCTCACCTACCCCTCCCCTAACCCAACAGTAACACTAAGTTATTAACTTATTATAACATGTTGGGTTAGGGGAGTGGTAGGTGCGCAGTTGCCCAGATACTGATATTGATCCCGATCGAGCATACTATTATTACCGAATCTTTTCAATGTTTAAAAGGATTACCAGGGTTCCTCTAAAATCGCAGTTACGGCTAATTTCAAAAATCACGTTTTCGTCACGTGACCAGCTACGGGCTTTCTCTTTTTAGGCAAATGGTGAGGGTTTGAAAAATCAAATCACTATTATTTTGTTTAAGAGATGACCCACTAATAGTGTTTCAAAGGCAACATCATGTAACTTTCATTTTCATAAAAACAATGTCATATGACCTCTTAGTGCAAGTGGCCTATTTTCTTCGGAAATTAAATTCAGCTCAGCTCCTATTTAACGGCCACCTTCAGGGAAATGGAGAGTGGCCGCTTTATAAAAATAAACAATAGAAAAGCCCTCATCGGAACTTTGATCACTGCTCGCCTAACAGAGGTGGCCGTTTAATAAGGGGCCGCTTAATAGGGGTTCGACTGTAAAAGAATAAGTTTTCGAATGTAGAAGTCAATAATTTTTCTCGAACCTTCTGAGGTAGCTGTCACACCCTACTTGTGTGACGTCATTCAAACTATGAATAAGTAAGCGAGGGACACGAGGATGTGAAAAGGAAAAAGTCAACATGGCTGAAGCGGGCTACCGTGACGCTGATGTGTACGATATTCAAGTTAAAGCTCATAAAATTTTTTTTGAGCATAAACTCCCTCGTGATTTTAAGCCCTTACCAAAGAAAAACTGGCCATCCACTATGCCGACAGACTGCAAAGGAAAAGTCTATGATATAACCAGCTTTGATGGTCAACAAGTTGTCGCAGTGCTCTCATTGATTGTGAACGACAGAACTCAATTCAAGAAGGGTGAAACCTTTTACTTGCTGATTCGCAACAGCTCAGAGGACCACGAAGAAGCCGAATACGAACCACTCTACAGACTCTCAGCATTACCTACAAACGACCAACCTGGCAATGGCATTGTGGTTCTTCGTCCTAAGCGCAACGTCGAGTTTCCCGAACGCGGCGGAAAAAGATACGGCGCGTTGGGAACTGCCTTGAAAATATTCTACAAGACCAACACAACATCCTTCGCAGAGGACATTAAGAAACTCTTAAAGGACAACACACAAAATGAAGATATTCCCGAAGCCACCATGGAAGCCTACATGATTTTGTTGTTTGAGATCGCGCGACGTTTAGTTAAAAATAATTTAGTAGAAAAGCCAAGCGAAAGAAAGAAAGAGTTCGACGGTCTTCCGATCGGAAATGCAGTCGCACGGTTGATAAACTTACTAGAGCTTGGCATTTCTAGTTTTGATGACGTGTTTTCTTGGAAGGGAAGATTTCACTGCATATCCTTGAATGTTTTGGCTAGTTGGTCTTCTTCTTCAGAAGAAATCTCTTTAGGATGCTGATCGGAGCAAAACAATTCTTGAAGCTCTTTTAGAGGCGGTTGAACTGTTCCCTCGTTGATTGTTTCAATCGCCTCGTTGATTGTTTCAATCGCCTTTCTCCTCTCATGCGGTTCTCCTTTGAAGCAGTGAAATCTTCCCTTCCAAGAAAACACGTCATCAAAACTAGAAATGCCAAGCTCTAGTAAGTTCATCAACCGTGCGATTGCATTTCCGATCGGAAGACCGTCGAACTCTTTCTTTCTTTCGCTTGGCTTTTCTATTAAATTATTTTTAACTAAACGTCGGGCGATCTCAAACAGGAAAATCATGTAGGCTTCCATGGTGGCTTCGGGAATATCTTCATTTTGTGTGTTGTCCTTTAAGAGTTTCTTAATGTCCTCTGCGAAGGATGTTGTGTTGGTCTTGTAGAATATTTTCAAGGCAGCACCCAACGCGCCGTATCTTTTTCCGCCGCGTTCGGGAAACTCGACGTTGGGCTTAGGACGAAGAACCACAATGCCATTGCCAGGTTGGTCGTTTGTAGGTAATGCTGAGAGTCTGTAGAGTGGTTCGTATTCGGCTTCTTCGTGGTCCTCTGAGCTGTTGCGAATCAGCAAGTAAAAGGTTTCACCCTTCTTGAATTGAGTTCTGTCGTTCACAATCAATGAGAGCACTGCGACAACTTGTTGACCATCAAAGCTGGTTATATCATAGACTTTTCCTTTGCAGTCTGTCGGCATAGTGGATGGCCAGACTTCCTTTGGTAAGGGCTTAAAATCACGAGGGAGTTTATGCTCAAAAAATATTTTATGAGCTTTAACTTGCATATCGTACACATCAGCTTCACGGTAGCCCGCTTCAGCCATGTTGAACTTTTTCCTTTTCACATCCTCGTGTCCCTCGCTTACTTATTCATAGTTTGAATGACGTCAGACAAGTAGGGTGTAACAGCTACCTCAGAAGGTTCGAGAAAAATTATTGACTTCTACAGTCGAAAAATTATTCTTCTACAGTCGAACCCCTATTAAGCGGGCCCTTATTAAACGGCCAGCTCTGTTAGGCGACCAGTGATCAAAGTTCCGATGAGGGCTTTTCTATTGTTTATTTCTATAAAGCGGCCACTCTCCATTTTTCTGAAGGTGGCCGTTAAATACGGTTGAGCTGAATTTAATTTCCGAAGAAAATAGGCCACTTGCACTAAGAGGTCATGTGACATTGTTTTTATGAAAATGAAAGTTACATGATTTTGCCAATGAAACACTATTGGTGGGTCATCTCTTAAACAAAATAATAGTGATTTGATTTTTTCAAACCCGCACCATTTGCCTAAAAAGAGAAAGCCCGCAGCTGGTCACGTGACGAAAACGTGATTTTTGAAATTAACTGTAACTGCTATTAATGGAACCCTGGTAATCCTTTCAAACATTGAAAACATTCGGTAATAATAGTATGCTCGATCGGGATCAATATCAGTATCTGGGCAACTGCGCACCTACCGCTCCCCTAACCCAACATGTTACAATAAGTTAATAACTTAGTATTGCTGTTGGGTTAGGGGAGGGGTAGGTGCGCAGTTGCTCAGATACTGACATTGATCCCTCAATCGTATAATCGCGCGTGACCGTTTGTCCTTTTTCGCCTTCTAATGATGTTTGAAATCATGTGACGGCCTCGTGGCTTCAAAACAAACTCAAGCACTTGCCCGTGTGCTATTACCATGACGGAATTTTCCCAAGCATTAGGAAAGTGAAAATGCTTTGTAAGCACACTTCAAACAATAAAAACAAGTATAATACAATCGATTTTCAAATGTTGCAACTTTTATCTCCTGCTACTTTACTTTTTATTTATTAGCTTTGGCACTCTTAAAGTTAAGTTCCTTGTCATTTTAAACTAAGTAATAGCCGGGATATAGAAGCAGTTGAATGTTAGCCACACGTATAAAGTCCAAGCAAAGACTGATGTCATAAAATCACTGAAACGACCCCAGAAAAACGTTTAAAAGTTTGTTTGATCAGTCTTCAAGTAAGCGAAATATCAAACATAGAATCGTGAGATTTGGCCAAGGACTAACCTCGCTCCAAATGATCAAACGCTGTAGTACGTTCTGCGTTGAAAGTAGATAGAAATCACGAAGACTGCCTAGACTTTTCTTGAACATTACAAGTAGTCAACTCCTTAACGTGCGCGAGTGGTAAAGGGTAATCGCTAAGCGGGCAATGCCTTATAACATACTCTGAAGTTTAGGACTCCATATTGATATCTCAGTAGACATACTGTACGATCAACTGAACCTAAAACATTTCTATTTACATTTCTGCATGTTAAGTCTTCAATCATTATTTATACAAGGTACAAAAAAATTCATCAGGTACAACAAATTCAATAAAAGAATTCTAATCCTAATATTATATTAACTTAGAACAATATTCTACTTATAAACCTGACTTCCATAAATGCCGAACGTGTGTTTAAAAATGTAGATAGAGAAAGCGTTTAAATATAGACGCAACTACATGGATATCCATCACATTTGTTTAAAAACAGCAAACATGCTTAATACAGCCTATCAATAAAACAAATTTTAGATCGCTAGAACTTGTCAACGTTTCAGGAGTAAATAAGACAAAAGTTACAACGTTGAGTCTCTCGACAGCCTTAGCTCGGCATTAAGAGATTTGGCCGGGTGCAAACATTATTCGCAATAATGAAACGCCGCATAACTTTTTACATCTCACGACTTCTCGTTAAGACGCATATCCTTGAATGTTTTGGCCAGTCGGTCTTCTTCTTCAGAAGAAATCTCGTTAGGATGCTGATCGGAGCAAAACAATTCTTGAAGTTCTTTTAGAGGCGGTTGAACTGTTCCCTCGTTGATTGTTTCAATCGCCTCGTTGATTGTTTCAATCGCCTTTCTCCTCTCATGCGGTTCTCCTTTGAAGCAGTGAAATCTTCCCTTCCAAGAAAACACGTCATCAAAACTAGAAATGCCAAGCTCCAGTAAGTTTATCAACCGTGCGATTGCATTTCCGATCGGAAGACCGTCGAACTCTTTCTTTTTTTCGCTTGGGTTTTTCAGTAAAATATTTTTGACTAAACGTCGGGCGATCTCAAACAGGAAAATCATGTAGGCTTCCATGGTGGCTTCGGGAATATCTTCATTTTGTGTGTTGTCCTTGAAGAGTTTCTTAATGTCCTCTGCGAAGGATGTTGTGTTGGTGTAATATATTTTCAAGGCAGCACCCAGCGCGCCGTATCTTTTTCCGCCGCGTTCGGGAAACTCGACGTTGCGCTTAGGACGAAGAACCACAATGCCATTGCCAGGTTGGTGTTTTGTAGGTAATGCTGAGAGTCTGTAGAGTGCTTCGTATTCGGCGTCTTCGGAGTGGTTCTCTGAACTGTTGCGAATGAGCAAGTAGAAGGATTCACCCTCCTTGAATTGAGTTCTGTCGTTCACAATTAATGAGAGCACTGCGACAACTTGTTGACCATGAAAACTGGTTATATCATAGACTTTTCCTTCGCAGTCTGTTGGCATACTGGATGGCCAGTCTTCCTTTGGTAAGGACTTAAAATCACGAGGGAGTTTATGCTCAAAAAATATTTTATGAGCTTTAACTTGACGATCGTACACATCAGCGTCACGGTAGCCCGCTTCAGCCATGTTGAACTTTTTCGCTTTCACATCCTCGTGTCCCTCGCTTACTTATTCATAGTTTGAATGACGTCACAAGTAGGGGGGTAACAGCTACCTCAGAAGGTTCGAGAAAAATTATTGAGTAAAGTAAATGAAAATAGAAGGATGCATTACTGGTGAACTACCGGGTGAAAAAAGTTATAAGTTTACTTTGCTAACTCTTGGCTTGTGAATTCGAAATAAACTGTCTGTACCGGTTTTCTGAAGGGAAATATTCACATTTCGTCGTAGCCCTCGAGTGAGCGCCAGTCTAGACAAGATTTTGGCCGCTGGATTTTATGATTAAGAAAATACACTTATAGAGTGAACAGCAGGAAACTAGGAGGAAAGTAGTTTTTATTGACTTTCAGTTTTGCAGTTATCTTTCCTTTTGATTTGCTGCGTTTTGTGTACCCCTTTAAAGTAAAGCATAAGTAGCTTCCCTTCACAGTTCAATAGGCTGTTTTCGAGTTGCTTAGTGCCTCTTTGTCAAAATGAACTTTCATGCGAAACCTATTGACATGAAAATGAGTTCGCCTTTCATGCAAATCAAACTCATTTTCATGTCAAAGGTCCTGCACGAAGACTTGTTTTGAAACAGAGGCTCAAGGTACCTCAAATATGGCCTATTTAGCGGTTGATTATAGTAATTCAACAACAACCGTGTTTAGTTTGATTATGATCAATCCGTAGGATAATCGAACTTGCCAAAACGTTCTGTGTTCGATTGGAATTTGTGTTCGATTTTGTTTGATCAGATCCCTTTGGAAGAACACGTAAAGTCGAAGGAGAAATATCCGATCCAGTGTGTTTATCCTTCAATTAAATATTTTTACACTGACAAGGGCATTTTGTTTCGTATGACTATCTCGGCCTTCCGATTATATTCTTCTTCAGTCCAACTGCAAATAAGCGGCCACTTATTAAACGGCCTCCCGTATTAGGCGACCAGTAATCAAAGTCCCGGTGAGGGCTTTTCTATTGTTTATTTCTATTAAGCGGGAACTATCCATTTCCCCGAAGGTGGCCGTTGAATACAAGTTGAGCTGAATATAATTTCCGAAGAAAATTATTTTCGAAAACGACCAAGTTACTGTGTACGAAATGACGCACCCTGCAAGCAAAGCCTTTGCTTACCGTACATATGGTTTAAAAAATCTAAAATGATTTCCTACAAGAAAAAAGAAGTAACTAAGGAAAATATCGATAAATTGCGTAATGCAATTCAAAATATTAACTGGGAATACCTTGGGAACTTCAATGATGTTGGTGATGCTTATTCTAATTTATATCTAAGCTTATATAATACATGTATTCCTGAAAAGAATTATTCTAAAAAAGATTCTAAAACTAGTAACAAGCCTTGGATCACAAAAGGGTTCATTAAATCTACTAGAATCAAAAACAAACTCTACAAAAGAATTTTAAATAACGGAAATGAAGAGCTGAAGGCGAGGCACAGATATTATCGAAACCGATTGAATAAGCTAGAAAATATTCTAAAAAAGAAGTATTATGAACGTCAATTTGAACTAACTAATGGCAATATTAAACAGGCGTGGCAACTAATAAATGATGTACTCAACAGGGCCCTGTTGTTCAAAACCCCGATTAGCGCGAATCGGGGATTAAATTGCTTAACTGACAATTAAAATTTAATCTGCGATTAAATTGCGTTGCTCAAAGCCCGATTAGCGCTAAACCACGATTAAAACAGGATTAAATTTAACCCACCTCGTTAGGTGGATTAATTCTTTAATCGGCCGCTTAAAAAGTGAAAGTTAAAACAAAATGGCGGGCTTGTTGTATGGTTGTGTTGCTGGGGATGGTAGAAAAGAAAGAAAACGCAGGAACTTTCGGCACCTGGGGTTCACAGTTGATGGCTACACAAACGAAGAGCTCAGATCAAGATATCGTTTTGGACGAGAGTCCATAATTTATATCACTAACCTGCTTGAAGCGAGTCTTCGCCGCAAAACCAAACGAAATAATCCTCTCTCTGTTCTTTAACAAGTGCTGATCGCCTAAAGATTTTACACAAGTGGTAGTTTTCTCCAAGTAGTGGGTGACACAGTTGGCGTGGATAAGTCCACGGTTTCACGGGTGGTCACAAATGTATCTTTGGCGCTTGTCGCGAAACAGCAGCAGTTCATCAAGTGGCCAAGAGACCAACAAGACCTCAGCAAGTCGAAAAACATGTTTTATCAACGTGGAGGTTTTCCATGCGTCAACGGATGTGTAGATGGCACCCACATTCGAATACAAGCACCACACGAGAATGAGAATGGATATGTAAATCGCAAAGGATTTCACTCAATAAACGTCCAAGGAATTTGTAATCAAGAAGGTTAGTCATGATTTTCAACATAGTATCTCCTAAACCAACGATTAGTTTTGTTGTTTCTGAAACCACTGTTTGAACTCGCACATCTTCAACTTTGAAGCCATTTTGTCTTCATTTAACATACATTTAATTGTACCCCAGTGTTTCAGTCCCCTCAATTAATATATGACTCAAAAGTTCCACATCTTAAACAATTTTTTTTTTCGTTTAGGTCAGGCTAAACCTGTACCCAAAATGCAGTGTTATACAAATGTAATCTACTTACCATAAAATCGTCTATTTTGTTTTTCTTTCAAGTAGCTCCACTCCCAATGAGACCTGTTTCAACCACAGAGAGAATTACTCCCCACACCCCCCATCCCTCATTTTTTATACCACATCATCTAAAGCAGTGACATGCTGCATTTACTTCATGAAAGGCATTAATAAATCTCACAAATTAATTAAGAGCTGCAAAGTACACTACAGTTATAATTGACTGATAAACTGAATCCTATTGGTGTTTAGCCCCTTTCCCCTGTGGCTCCTGTCTCTATCAAGCCACACCCCAGGTAAGCCCTTATAACTTAAAATGCCCTAATGAAAGGAGTGATATACTACATATATTATTGATTATAAAGTTAAATAATTATTACAAATTCCTTTTAGGTTTGTTTACGAACATTGTAGCCAGATGGCCGGGAAGTACCCACGACAGCCATGTATTCAGGTCCTCCAGCATTTGCCATTTTTTTGAGGAAAATCATCATTCTTTAGATGATGGAATTCTTTTGGGGGACAGTGGTTATGCATGTCAGCTATTTATGATGACACCCTACAGCAACCCCGGCACCCCTGCAGAAGCTACCTACAATAATGCTCACTGCAAGACAAAGGTGAAAATTGAGCAAACCTTTGGTAAATGGAAGCGCCGATTTCATGTGCTGCATTCCGAAATTCGCATGGCACCGGAAAAAGTGTGCATAATTATTGGTGCGTGCGCAATTTTGCACAACATTGCTATTTTGCTAAAAGAGCCAATGGAGGATGGAGAGGTTGAGGATGAAATGAATGTTAATGAAGTATATTATGGTCCTGATCAAGGAAGGGCTGTGCGAAATCACATTTGTCGCACCTATTTTAGCTAGACTGGTGCCATCATTTCACCATCTTTTTTTTTTGCGCACCTCAAGGGACACTGTCGCGATATATTTGCTTAAAACTGTTATAAATGCACGGAATAGTCCATACATTTATGTAGTGAGAACCAATATCTTGAAGAACATCTGCAATGCAGCATCATTTTTGTACAACTTCAATGATTTTCGAGCCAAACGTAAACTTTTGAAAAACTGTCATCCTGACGCTTTTTCAAAAATCCATATTGCATTCTGTTTCCATCCTCACCATTGTTAGCCATCCTCACTTCGTAATGGGTTCTAATCATTTGTTGAGTACTGCTCTACAAAATAAAACCATTATTGTTCAGCTTCCAATGATTGATTATATATATTTTGGGATTTCCAAAATCATACTCAAGATGGTGACAGTGTCCATTAAGAAAAACTGTGGTGTGTACAATAATTTTGCTATTATTTAAAATAAGAATGTTCTAAACTATTTGCTACATTTTCAAGTTAAAATCTAATTTCAAGTACAAAACCTTTAAGAGGGTTTGTTGTTTTGGTATGTTAAGAGAGATCATCATTATTGACCACTTTGCTGAGAAGCATATTTGACATTTGTTTATATCTTTAGGAGTAAACTCAGTCAACAGAGGGGACAGAGTACACTGAACTAATATTCTTTTAGCCTAAAATGATAGTTCTGTAATGATGAAATACACAAAATGTATTCAGCCTCCCTAACAGGAATCATCAGGCAACTTTAGGCAACTTTAGGCAACTTTAGGCAACATAAGGCAACTTAAGGCTACTTAAGGCAACATTAGGCAACATTAGGCAACCTAAGACAACTTTAGGCAACTTTAGGCAACTTAAGGCAACTTAAGGCAACTTAAGGCAACTTAAGGCAACTTAAGGCAACTTAAGGCAACTTTAGGCAACTTAAGATGACGCAACTTAAGGCAACTTAAGGCAACTTAAGGTAACCTAAGGCAACTTTAGGCAACTTAAGGCAACTTAAGGCAACTTAAGCCAACTTAAGCCAACTTAAGGCAACTTAAGGTAACCTAAGGCAACTTTAGGCAACTTAAGGCAACTTAAGGCAACTTAAGCCAACTTAAGCCAACTTAAGGCAACTTAAGGTAACCTAAGGCAACTTTAGGCAACTTAAGGCAACTTTAGGCAACTTAAGCCAACTTAAGCCAACTTAAGGCAAATTTAGGCAACTTAAGGCTACTTAAGGCAACATTAGGCAACTTAAGGCAACTTAAGGCAACCTAAGGCAACTTTAGGCAACCCAAGACAACTTAAGGCAACTTTAGGCAACTTTAGGCAACTTAAGGCAACTTAAGGCAACTTTAGGCAACTTAAGGGAACTTAAGCGGCCCCTTATTAAACGGCCAGCTCTGTTAGGCGACCAGTGATCAAAGTTCAGATGAGGGCTTTTCTATTGTTTATTTCTATAAAGCGGCCACTCTCCATTTCCCTGAAGGTGGTCGTTAAATAGGAGTTGACCTGAATTTAATTTCCGAAGAAAATAGGCCACTTGCACTAAGAGGTCATGTGACATTGTTTTTATGAAAATGAAAGTTGCATGATTTTGCCTTTGAACACTATTAGTGGGTCATCTCTTAAACAAAATAATAGTGATTTGATTTTTCAAACCCTCACGATTTGCCTAAAAAGAGAAAGCCCGTAGCTGGTCACGTGACGAAAACGTGATTTTTGAAATTAGCCGTAACTGCGATTTTAGAGGAACCCTGGTAATCCTTTTAAACATTGAATACATTCGGTAATAATAGTATGCTCGATCGGGATCAATATCAGTATCTGGGCAACTGCGCACCTACCACTCCCCTAACCCAACATGTTATAACAAGTTAATAACTTAGTGTTACTGTTGGGTTAGGGGGAGGGGTAGGTGCGCAGTTGCTCAGATACTGACATTGATCCCTCAATCGTATAATCGCGCGTGGCCGTTTGTCCTTTTTTGCTTTCTAATGATGTTGAAATCATGTGACAGCCTCGTGGCTTCAAAACAAACTCAAGCACTTGCCCATGTGCTATTACCATGACGGAATTTTCCCAAGCATTAGGAAAGTGAAATAGAGTATCAGAGACGACAGCTTTTGGTCTAATTGCCAAGTCTTGGCAAGTCGAACCGACGCTAGAGTCGAACTAATAAATTTGAGTCGAATTTAATTGCAGCAAACGTCGCACCATTCATGCGCCTACCGGTATTTCAAAATAAATAGGTTCGACGAATTAAATTCGACTTAGATTCGACGTTTGCTCTAGGCCTTAGATATCATGCATCGCCTAGTTGTTATTAAGAGTTAGTAAAGGGGGTCTCCTAGAAAGGCTTTTGAGACTTCGTGCTCAATATTGTTACTACAGTGATGAATGAAATATTGTAATAGGAAATGATCTTGGGCAAACAAATAAAAAAAAAATAATAATGATAAAAACATTAACAAACCCTCGATACAAATCTTATTCACAAGGGCGACCGCGCTCCTGTGAAAACTTCATATCTCAAGTACGTTACGCGCATTATTTAAGCTAGTGCTATCTATTGAGGTATCAAAACAGCAAAAATATGTCTAGAGGACATGTACAGTTGACTACAGTCAATGCTGTTGGCGTACCATACGATGCTAAAAAGTAAACAAACACACGCTCAATAAGGTACAGTGGAACCTCTATTTAAGGTGGCCGAACACAGTTTTGGCGCGCGCTCTTGCTAACGCGATTCAGCGCGCGCACAAGTATTGCATAAAAACAAACATGGCATAAATAGAGCGATCATTTTATTTGCTCAATGTCTGCGCTATCTGTACTATTTTTTTCTTCACAAATGAACACAATGCATTGAATTGATGGTTTTACTCTTTTATTACAAAGGTAGGTTAGAAAGGTAACGATGCAAAGAACTCAGCTCTGCTATTTCTTTGTTGCTAAAAGAACCCAGTTAAATGCAGCGCATGCGTAGTAAGTCGAAAAAAGTGCGATTGAGTGAAAAATTGACTTCTCGGAGGCGCTTATTTCTCGAGAACCACTCATTAGAATTTCACGAAATTTGGCACGAAAATACTTCAGGAAATAAGTAACTGGAGGATTGAAAAAAAATTGAACTTTAACAAAGGAAATTCAAGATATACCAGTGAACCTTCAAAGAGGGATAATTAAAGATCTGTTTGTTAAATTATTATTAAAATAGCGCTAACTTGCGAGTATCGTTACAAGCTTGTTGCATGCAAATTATAAAGAAAATCTAATGACTAGATTTTCTGCAAATAAACAAAACCGATTTTAAACACCTGTTTATATTTGATCATGTTGCCATGGCAACGGTACATACGTCAGCTTAATTATCAAAAAGTTGAAGTTTGTGTTGTTAACTTGCTTGCTGCCATTTTTGGTGACCAAAGGATCAAGGGTTTTAGAGAAAAATGTAAATGAAACAGGGGTATCAAAAACTGTGTTCAGCCACCTTAACGAACCTCTATTTAACGAAGTCCTCGAAATAACGAACAATACTCTATGTCCCGGCCAAAATTACAGTAGAATGTATGGAATAGAACCTCGATATAACGAATTCCTCGATATAACGAACATAATCCGGAAGCCCAAACGTAAAATATACCTCGATATTATGAATTACAATGTCAAAACGGGACAGAAGATAAACGCTGTACAGATCAACAGTCAGCAAATCCTTTCATCCATATGGTAAAGAGACAGCAACCTTTCAGTCAACGGTTTATTATATGTCATAGACATTGGCACAGTAGTATTTCCACAGAAGTCACCTGTGCTTCAAATCAATCATTAACTATGGCCTCGATATAACGAACATTTTGGTCGTTTCCCCTCAAATTCGTTATATCGAGGTTTTCGATGTAACGAACCCTCCATTTAGGGAACAAATTTGGTCGGTCCCCAGCGACTTCGTTAAATCGAGGTTCCACCCACTGTACACTTATTTCTTTGTCACGTATTGAACGCCGTTCACCTTTTACTACAATATTTGAATTAGCTCAAGGCTTCACTCACCCTGTGCACATCGATAAGTGTTCTGAAGCCCAATTCAAGTTTGGTGTTCATTTAAGTTGTAAAAAGACGTGGCCCTCCGGCACTTCTGATTATCAGTCAGCACTTGAAACGAACAACCGGCCGATGAGAACATTTTATTACTAGGGAAGAGGGAATGGGACGAGGGAATGGGAAGGGGGGGGGGAAGCTTCGGGTGGGGCAATTAGCTTAACGAGGAGGGAGTTAAAACGAAACAAAAAATAGTAACATCTCCAGATCCTAGCTTGCTACTGTTGGGATCTTGGAGTAAATGCTAAAAAAAGCCTTATTCCTGAACTTTCGATGGAGAAACAACTTTTGTGAAATAAAAAAAACATTTTTTTATCAGTAATTACATTGCGGTCCCCAAAGACGAAAATGGTCCCTCTCTTATTAGTGTATTGTTGTTTCCTTGAGTGCCCCTTCTAATTGACAGTGTTTTGAGCTGTGCGATGATGAAACCTGCATGGGCTCTAAACAAAAATTTGAAACTGCACTCACGTTCTAGCGTGAGGGGTGTATTAAAAAAAGATAGTTTGTCGACACCTACACACTGAAACACTGTATTGCAGAAACGTTAATACAATGGAAACCTATGTAGCCCCATAGCTCGTTCAGAAGGAGGATGTGAATTCTTAAAGTTAGTACCACCAGGATACACCAGGAGTCGGAAAACCATCGTTGCAACCTCTTGCATAACATAATCTTACTTTAAGTCCTGACTGTTGGCGATACACCAAATGAAGGAGGTTGGTTTGGTTGGCGGTGATATGGGGAAGCTCCATCATATATTACTCAGGATTCAAAGCGCGGGCAAAACAATATTTCTTTACAAGTTATGCGACAAAATTGAAATGGTCACCTAACAGGTAGCGTGCCAAAACAAGAACAAGCTCGCACATGCTTCTCCAAGATCTCCACATATCAGGGGCGGATCTAGGGGGAGGGTGCAGGGGGTGCGCACCCCCACCCCCACCCCTAACCCTAACCCCCCCAGTTCGTTGGCCCGGGGGGTGGTGGATTTAACAAATTGTCTGTAAACCGGGGTCGTGGAGCGGCGATTTAACAGCACGTGCGATCACCGGAAGCGGGGACAACAGCCGGGATTTAAGGCGAGGGGTACACATGAATTGGAGTGAAATTTGAAGTGATATTAAAAGGAAATTGTTAGGATTAAGTGGGTTGGAAACACTACCAGACAGTGGACCCCCCAAAAGAGAGCCATAGGTTGGTAGGGGACTGTTTGGTGTCCATCTGCTAATTCTTCACTTCAAATTTAAATTTTCCGAATCTATTAAAACTTCGACATTGCATATTTTCCTCAATTCCTCTTTCCTAAAATGCCCAAAATTTACACAAAACAGCTAAACAATGGTTAATAAAATAAGCAGAGAGATTTAGCGTTGCTTGAAACGTGACCGAGATATTGGCAGAAAGGCCCTATTACTTGACGTCAAAACAGCCTTCACGTGTACCCTTCGCCTTAACACGAAGGACTAAACAGAATTCTCTTCTTCCAAGATGACGTCGGTAACCCATTTCTTCAGCCCAGACCAGCCAGCCCCTGGTAAAGGAAAATCTGGAGACCCGTGAAAAAAAAGTCTAGAGATTCTGCAAAAAATAGTGAGATTCTATTTCCCGATCAAACCTCGTTCCTAGGGCCTACTCCCCTTTCAAAATGGCGGACAGACGCGGAGAGAAACGATACGTTATTGAACACAAGCAAAAGTCACAGCTCAGTACAAAAAAAGTAGCAAGTACAGTGTTTTTCTTTGTTAGTTTATCGCTTTATGACACTACATTCCTGGTAAATATTCTACTTTTATTCAACAACTTAATTTAGTTTCATTTCAGACAAAACACCGTTAGACTTACGGCAGAACCATGAGAGTTGGCAGGTCTGTCTGCCTAACTAAATATTTAAATTTATGTGTTGAATCAACTGTGTTTTATGTTTTAAAAATACACACATGCATTTATCTGATACCGAGATCCATATAATTCTTACCGGCTAGTTTTCTTAACGCCCAATACAATGTCACCTAGTACATTAACTTGTGTATATTAGAAGGCCAATTTTCGCAGCAAATGACGATTTCAGAGAAATATAGTTGAACCTGGAGTTTTTAATGATAGAAGCGAAAACAGGTGAAGTTTAACCTTAGCAACGATGCCGATTTCAATTGTTTCTTCATTTGGTTCCGGTGTACGGATGCCCCCACTATGTGGGGCTTTTAACAGGCTACTTGACTATCATCATCATCATCATCATCATCATCATCATCATCATCATCATCATCATCATATCCTTTAAATAGACCATCTTTTCACTGGTACAATTTTAAAGCAAAACATCAAAGACTGACTAACCTCGCTTTCATGTAGCTTCATGTAGCTCGTCCCGGGCGACGACCGAGTGGTCTGCCATATTTGCATTTGGTGTATGCTGTACTTGGACAACGGCATACCGGTGAATTCTGACACATTCGCTGATGAAAAAATTTGGTTTGAACTGATTGGAACTGCTGGTCAAACATTCTACTACATTCATGCAGCTGGTTGATCGATTTGCCGAAGCTGTTGAAAAAATCCCCGATGTCGAGCTGGATTGTGCAGGCACGTATCCGCTAGTGATGTGAAGTAATTCTGTCTTTCACTGACAGTTTAACATAACCTTTCTGTTTTACACCATTCTGCCCATGCTGCCATCCATGATTTAGTTGCTCAAGCGATGTTTTTAAAGGTTGCGGTTTTACTAGTATTTATTTCCGAAATTTCTTCGTCCGGTTACAAAGTGAAAACGAGTTTGGTCTACTGCCACTGTTCCTGTGTTTTGTTGAACAAAAATAAGGATTTTCGACGGAGAAACTACTAGCGTACTGTGCAGTGGTATTTCAGTCGGGTGGATGTTTGTCTCCGTCTGCAGCTGTTGCGAAGCGATAAACGATACTGAGGAACTTAATCTGAACATGTCAACATATCCACAAAGGAACTCTTCTGGATAGTTAGCTTAAACAGTTGTGTCATAGGATAAAATAAATCACTGCTGTCCTCTAAAATATAGGCATTGTTCAAGGGAAAGAAATTCTCCATTTTGAAGAAAGCCCCAAGTTAGGAGTTTGTACTGTTTCAATGGTGACTGAAATTAAGGTTGTGATTGGTTGATTTAAACTTCAACTCTGAATGTGATTGGCTGAACTGTTGATGACAAGCTGTCAGATAACAAACTGTCCGATAACAACTTGACAAGTAAATTAGTGGAAAAGAGGAGTTTTTAACCAATCTCAATCGACGAAATTGTAATTTTTATGATTACTATTTTAAAAGTTAGGAG
>JAHPZR010056256.1:77500-129042 GCA_019787425.1 Platygyra sinensis | reverse complement strand
AACATTTTTTACATGACGCAAACCACGAGATTTGTTCAATGCGCACATATTATGGCGATTCTCCAGAATGCAGGTTAATATTGTGAAAAGGTCGCTCGTATTCGATTTTGAAAGCCTTAGACACTTGAATCTCGACAAGGATACAACAAGGTTTGTAACTATGGTGTGTACCAATTTGTGCTGCAGCCTACAGAGGTCAACACCGTTCGATACAAGGTACTCAAACGCAACTTCGAGCAATCGTATCGCATGAATCTGGACCCAGTTTCAGTCTTCTTTGTGTAAATAATCACTTTGAGTCCCTAGTTCTAAAGTTTAAAGCGTTTTCTTCGGACGAGAAAGACTCAAATGTTAACTCTTCACCGTTAGAGACAGAAAAGAACATTGCTCGTTAGTTTTTGTTCAGTGAGAAGGGACTTCAAAGGGTCGCCATTTTCTCGGCTTAAACCGTGGAACATCGACTTTACACAGTTTGTGAGGATTCAACCATCCGAGAAAGCGAGATTTCTTTGCTAGAATTACTTTGTTGCTTTTAAAAAAACTTTTTGTTATTATTCAGTTTACAGTTTGGTATGGCGAGTATTTTGGTCAGAAAAGCGAGGTGTCAAAATCATGTATGGACTTGCCAGCCGTGAGATAAGACATTCTTCATGGGATAAATCAGGCCACTATTGCCTCGCTGGTAACGCCCCCGAATCTACACCATCTGGTATAACGGATTCCTCCACAAAAGTCCAGTTAAATTGTACTTATTTCCTCAGTATACACGTAAGATATTTCTGTTATATTTGATATTGTTGACTTTTCTCTAGTGAGATTTTCTGCCATATTGTGATAACTCAAAGCATTATTGTTTGAAAATATGCCAAAAGAAAATATTGTTCCCGTCAAGAAAGACATTAAACGTACGATTTAAAAAGTTGTATTCTTTTAGTTTTCGTTCATTTGTCTTTCCAGGATTGCGAAACTTCGTTGCTATACAGTGTACAGTTAATCTGAGAACCATTTTCAAAGCATCCTTGTTCGGATTTCTAACTATTTGTATCGGATTCCGTGATGTGTAAAGGAATTTTGCTCTCTGACAATCCTCCATCGACTAAACTTAACACACGAATTCACCTTGACACTAGCTTTAATCCGCTGTAAGCTGCGAAAATTACTTCTCAGTTTGTCAAGAACATCACTGCTGTTCGCAGGCACTAACCCAACTTTTCCTCTGAGATGACGAGTTAGATCCCAAAAAAACTTGATCTGATTTTTACCTAAAAAATCCTAAAAAATAATGTATGAGGTAATATAGCCTTTAACCTTTCATTCCCAGACGTGTACCGTTTTGAGTTTTACCAGGATTAATTATAAATTTTCACTCTTAGAGGGTAAAATCCCAGTGGTGTGTGACGATTTAATTAAATGAAAGCTATTGAGCAGTACTTCCATGTGGTACTCAGTGTTTATTATGCTATACAAGACGGTTTGAACTTTTATATCTATGGATGAAACCCTGGTGTGCCTGACTATTCAAATGAAAGCTATTGAGCAGTACATACATGTGGTACTGTATTAAAATATGCTGCACAAGGTGGTTCTAACTTTTAAGTCTGTGGATAAAAGCCCTAGCGTGTGACCATTCAAATGAAAGCTATCGAGCAGTACTTTCATGTGGTACTGTTTATTATGCTGTACTAGGTGGTTCTAACTTTTAACTGAGTCTGTAGATGTAACCCTAGTGTGTGACAATTCAAATGAAAGCTATTGAGAAGTGCTTTCATGTGGTACTGTTTATTACTCTATTATGTTGTGTAAGGTGGCTCTAACTTTCGTAGGGGAATAGGGAAACGCTTTACCAGGGAAACCCCATCGGCGTATGACCCTTGTAATGAAAGTTGTTGAGCAGTATGTCAGTATATCTTCACGAACTCGCTGCTGTTTTGTTTTAGTATAAGGTCTGATTCTCAACTCAGTCAAAACTATTTTTTCATTTCACTATATAGCAAGGCAGTTTTTTGGGGGATGAAAGGGCTAAATCGAAAAAATTTCTTTAGCATACTTGAAACAGTACTGAACAAAAATTGGACGCTCAATAAATAACGGCTAAGAGTGGAAAGTTAGAGGAATTGCGAAAACGTAAACATCTGGGAGCTTTTATTCAGCGTTGAATCGAAAGTGTTTCCAGTCAGTCTGTCACTTACTTAGTCATATCTGATCAATCTAATATCAAAATCTTTCCAATGCTCCTAAAGCATTGTCTGTCTGTTTTGCTTGTTGAATGAGTTAGTGCTTGATAGTATATATTTTAAAGTGTTGAAGGAGTGACATGAAAACCATCCGCCATTACATCTTAACCCTGTGGAATGAGGATGCTTTAACTTTCATTACTGAGTCAATTTGTGAAATCTTTCGTTTATCTTCTCATTCTCAAGAGCTTAACCATGAAACAGTTCACATGTTGATTCCAAAATATCCGCAAATTACAGCACCAATGACATAGTGCTGCTCGAGTTCTATCATTTCAATCAGTAGCATCCGACTCTAAAATTTAACAGGGCCACATTCATGCATTGATGTCGAAGCCGGAATAGTTTGCTTGAGTTCTGCCTATGGTGGAATATGGGTAAACTATATTCAGGACAATACATCAAATGTTTTACTCTTCTAGGATAAAACGCTACACTTCTTCAACTTCTTTCACACAAGAGTTCAAAGTTAAAACGTAATTACAATATACAGAGAAAGGAAGTCACACCAAGACTGGCTGTTCCTCTTTTGCAGTGGAATTGGAATTTATAATATAAGTTTTCAGGGAAGAAAATCGGAGAATCGAGAGAACAATTGTTGTAGAAGGCAACAACACACAATAAATTAACTTCACAGTTGGCTCCAGGCTGGAATCGAACTCAGGTCACATTGGTGGGAGGCGAGCAGTCTCACCACTGCGTCATCCCTGCTCCAAGTGCTCTCAACTCATTTTTTATACACTACTATTCAAGGCAAGTCGGCAAGAACACGCCTTGTGCTGATTATAGAATCAAATTAAAATATCTATTGTAGCTCTTTTATCAGAAGTTTTATAAAACTAAATGTTTGATTGGTGCATATTCGTATAATCTACGTCCTAGTTCTCGCATACGCAGTCGCCATTTTGTTTTCTTCGTTCGTCAAGAAGACATACCGGAAATTACACAGTGTTCACTAGGATTTGTCCGACCCATGTCGAATTTGTTCTCTAAAAATTATTTGCAGTAGGTTCATATTTCAAAAAGTTCCATTTTCTTCAGGAATTTTGGGGAACCGCTATATACGTTAACTGAGACTGAATTTATGGCGGAGTCGAGTATTGTTTTTTGTATGGAGTTTACATTTAGCTAAATTGTTCTTTTGGCTGTTCGATGCAGTTTCAGTCATGGAGGTGAATCTAATAAACTGCGATCTCTAACTTGTTCTTGACCAAAACATGGAGGCGTCTTAAATAGCTATTTCAGTCCAAACTAAGTTTGAATCTTTGGATCGAAGATTCACGAAAAACCAAATTATATTTTAAAACTATTGAGAAAGTCATTTGGTAGTAAAAGAAAAGATTTTCGAGTAACCTTAAATTAATATTGGCACACTAGGGTCTAGATGAACCCACTTTGTACAGTATAATCACAGTAGCTCATGAAACGAACTGCTCTATAGCTTTTATTTGAATGGTTACACACTAGTGTTTCATCCACAGACTTAAAAGTTAGAACCACCTTTTACAGCATAATAAACAGTACCACACGAAAGTACTGCTCAGTAGCTTTCATCTGAATGGTCACACACTAGGGTTTCACTCATAGACTTAAAAGTTAGAACCACCTTGTAAAGCATAATAAACAGTACCACATAAAAGTACGGTGACTCAATAATTTCATTTGATGGGCCAATAACTAGCGTTTTATTCACAGTCCTAAACGTTAGAATCCATAGTAATTGGAAGAAGATCGATTCTCTTTTGGCTGTGCTATTCTCTATGGTGTAGATCTCAAATGAAAGCTAAACAATTATTTGCAAATATGTACAGAATCCTGACAATATTTCGCCCCCATGCCTACTCACCAATAGAGAGCAATTTTCCCTGATAAGTATTCAAATACTTTGCTCTTCGATGAAAAAATTGACCAGAGAAGGAAATTACAACTCTAAAGCATTACTGAAGCAGAGACACATACCGGGCCAACGGATGTTCTTTGACATAAATCCTACACAAGTAACAGAAACAAAATAACACAAGGCCAAGTGAGAGAACTGTCAGAACCACACCCACTCAAGTCGTGTTTGTCATCATACTCTTTTACGTATAATTTAAAACGGTTTAAGAGATATAAATTCTGAAAAAACAAACAGCATTGCATGAAAGTACTGCTCAATAGCTTTCATTTAAATGGTCGCATTCCTGGGTTTCATCCACAGACGTAAAAAGTACAAGGACAACTTTGTACAGCGTAATACACATTGCTCGATGAAACGTCGGCTCGATTGCTTTAATTCTGAACACTAGGATTTTATCCATAGACTTAATAGGTACAAGATCCACTTTGTACAGCACAGTAAACAGTACCACATGAAAGTACTGCTCAATAGCTTTCATTTGAATTGTCAAACACTAGGGTTTCGTCCACAGACTTAAAAGGTAGAACCACCTTGTTTAGCATAATAAACAGTACCACTGTAGCAAGCAGCAGCAAGTTCGTGAAGATATACTGGACATACTGCCCAATAACGTTCATTAGAAGGGTCATACGCTGATGGGGTTTCACTGGTCCCCAAAGAAAGTTAGAGCCACGTTGTACAGCATAATAAACAGTACCACAGTAGCGTTCATTTGAATAGTCACACACTGGGGATTCATCCACAGACTAAAAAGGTTACAAGGACCTCTTTGTGAAGCAAAATAAACAGAGGACTACAAGCAAGTTCTCTCTCTGTTCCTACGCCCGCTAACTTGTTCGCGGGCTAATAAAGTAAACAGCAATTCGGTGGAATGACAAGTAATGAAAGCTTCGCATGATACCCTTAAACGCAAATAAGACAACCTTAGGATTGTGGGACAGAAAGATTTCATGCATTGAAAAATGTTTCTCTATTAGGAAAGAGGTATTTGGTTAATCTCATATTTAGCAATCCTGCATAAGACACAGTGTATGCTTGGTCCATTAAAAATTGCAAGACAGTATCGCATTACTGACATGACTATCGCTAATCCCACTCGTCCGGATTTCAAGTGCAGATTAGAACGTGTCTGTGTACACTTATTCAATCGAATCATAACCAGATTTGATAAGTGACCTTTAAAATCTTATCCTCATTTCTTGGTTCAAGCGCTCTTCAAAGCAAAACACCCTCTCACGAAAGAGTGTGTGTCGAAAACGCTTTCTGGAAATCGCGTCAAAAGACGACATGGACCCAAATTGGGCTGCGCATTGCCACAGGGTGGTGTTAAACTGCTTTCCCACATTCACAAAGCTTGTGGTTTTGGTTATCTCTGTTTATTCGTGCTGGAAAGTTTATTCAACTCCAGACAGAGTTGGATTGTTTTGGTTAAAAACAGACATCAACCGGATGTGGCTTTCAAAATGTCTCTTCTTTCCACGGAACGCACAAGGGTTTAATAACCCCTTTTAACTCAGAGATATTCGTTACAAGTACCCTTGTCAATGTCTTGTGAGTTGCGTTCCCAATTATACTGGAATGCGTAATTACCTGAAACGAAAGAACTTCACTTCAAGGGATGTTTTTATTATTTACTGCCTTAGCTTACTTAGCTTCCGAGTTTATAAGGCTTACAGCACTTTTGTAGTTGGGGATCACAACCGCAAGTTTTATTATTTTTCTCATTCTTCGACGATTAGTGGAAGGTAAACTTTTAATTCCATAACAGGATCAGATGTTATCGCCGACGAAGCGGAAATTACAATCTGCAAATAACAACAAGAATGGAGTATCTTGAAACTTTAGCATTTATTAGACCAATCAACGGAATTCAAGGTTTGCCCGCCTAAATCACGAATTGGACAAGAGTTAAAAATATTTTTATGCTAGTTTCTCTCAATTTCTCCCTTGCAGCGTTGGCCAGTAAACTTGTTTTGGTAAATTATCGAGCAGTGACTCGCAGAAACCATGAGACCCAGAAAAACACCCAAAAGGAGCTATTTTTGTTATTTATGTAAATCGAGGTATTAACTTATAGTCCTCTTTGGTGACAAGAAAAATTGTCTTGTTGGTTTTGCGTACAAGTTTATTTACTTTTTATACAGCAGAGCTAAAGGCTTATTGTTAGAACTTGTGTGAAAATTACACAAAGATATGCTGGTTCGTTAGTTGTGCTCAAATACAGGTTTCAACTTGACGAAAATTTAATTACAGAAGCACAGTAGATATAAGGATCCAAATCTGAATGCCTCTGCAATGAAAAATGATTCAGGGATGAACTTGAACAGACGAGGAACTGTTAAAAGTTTCATAAATGAAGTAGCTGAAGTGAGATGCTGGATAGGAATGGTGTAAACTGCTGGTTTCAACTTGACGAAATTTACAGAAGCACGCAGAAGCACACGAAGAATAGAGATTAATAGATAGTAGGATCCAAGTATTGCCTCTACAATGATAAACGATTCAGGGCTGAACAGATGAGACACTGTTGCAAGCTAAGTTTCATAAGCGAAGTAGCTAAACTGCAAGATGTTGGATGGAAGTGCTGTAAACTGCATGGTCTGTGAACTCAATCAATTACCAGAGTTAAGCAAATCCCTCAAAACTGATCATAAAGCTGACTTTGAAATAGTAGAATAAAATTCAGTAGACCAAGGAAATTATTCTTAGGCATACCAAAAAAAATACAAGATGAAGTCACGGGGTGAGCTTATGCCAGTTCCCAACTCATGCAGTAGACCAGCCTGTGCATGTACACAGACAGGTCCCTTAGACACGGTCGAATTGCAAGCACAAGAGATTAATTCCCTCAAATGACTAGCAAGTTACATACCAGTATCGTAAAAATTGACACTTTGTAGTTCTAACTGAACTTTTAAGTCTCTGTATGAAATCCTAGTGTGTAACCATTTAATTATAAATGAATGCTATTGAGCAGTTATTTCATCTAATACTGCTTACTATACTGCACAAAGTGGTGACATTCAAATAAAAGCTACTGAGAAGTAATTTGATTATGCTATACAAGGTGGTTCTAACTTTTAAGTCTGTGGCCGGATGAAACCCTTGTATGTGACCATTCAAATGAAAGCTACTGAGCAGTACTTTCATGTGGCACGTTTTCTGTTTCTAACTTTTAAGTCTCTGGATGAAACCCTAGTGTGTGGCCATTCAAATGAAAGCTATTGACTAAGACTTTCTTGCAGTACTGTTTTATTATGCTGTACAAGGTGGCTCCTTTTTAAATCTGTGCATTACACCCTAGAGCGTGAATTTTTAAATCAAAACTATAGCTGTTAAGCAGTACTTTCATGTGGTACTGTTTATTATGCTGTACAAGTTGTCTCTAACATTTAAGGTTGTGAATGAACCCTGAAATGTGACCATTATTCAAATGAAAGTTATTGAGCTGTTCTTTCACGTGGTGCATTATACTGTGCAAAGTTTTAAAGCTTCTGGTAGGCTAACCCGAGCACAATGGAACGACTCAAGGAAGCAAACAGCTGTCTAAAGAGATTGTATCGGCTTGATCGACTTTTCTTTTAACACAACCAAAACTGTTCGCTGCTGCTTGAAAAGCAAATTTTAGCTTTTGTGTTCAGTTAGTGATAGTAATAAAATTGAATTCATTTCCAGAGGGTAACGATATCAGTGTGATATGTCACACTACAGTGCTAATGTACAGCAACTCCATGTATGCACTTAAGAAACATAGTGTTAGATTAAATTAAGCTTCTTGAACAAAATTAAATTGGAACAAGTGAACACTACTAGGAAAATGTTGAAATCAAAGTATCACGACTGACAAAATAACAGGATCCTGTTTCTCGAAGGTCCCCAAAAGTTTTCGCATCTGGAAAGCAATAGCAAAATTTCCCTCCTTATCACACAGAGCTGTTTTATATTCATAATACTTATGAAGAGAAGTTCCCTCCATACAAGAGTTCAGACGTATACACTTCTCTGTTGTAAGATACAGATTAACTAGAAAATGCCTTTGCGAATCGAAATGTTTCTGGGGCTTACGAGAAACGGGCCCTTGGCCGAGACAGTCTGGAAAACCTTGTATAGACATTTCACCACTGACTTCTTTTCACCAAATGAAGTGGCACTGTTAATCCGACGACCAAATAGCCATGGCATGCAACAATCTGATCTTATTTGTAATCGGCCTAGGGGAAGCCCAATTAACGGGGTTCTCAACTAAAGGAAATGGTAAACTAAGTAAAGCTGGAGGGAAACGTAGGTGAACATAATAAGGAAATGATCCCTGAGTGAAGAATTGGTTGTAAAGTAGGCTTTCACTGCCAACTATGACGAAAATTCTCGGGATTGTAAATGACGAGGAAATCCTCGTACTTTACAGCAACGGCAACGTGAAATGAGGAAATCCGGGCATTTTATAAGACTCAATGATGCCCCTGACTAAATTTCTGTGGAACTCTGTGAATTTCCCTGTCAGCGATAAAGATCAAGGGCCAGTAGGCTAATGGGATACCTTCTTTAAGGCAAACAACAGCTCTTTTGATGAAATTAACAAAGCCTCTAGATGACGAAAATTCGACAGCGTTTTCGGTTTCCGTTTAAACAGACTTCATCAGCCACGAAGCTGTACAAACTGAGAAAACGAATTGAGAAAAGGCTCGTGTCGTAGTGAGTGAAATAATTGTTTACAGCAATGATGATCAATTTTTAATTTGTGATATTCCTCTTTTAAAAACAGTGCTTTGAACATCTCTTGATATCATCTTGATATCTAAAGATACTCTGGTTATGCGAACTTCTGCTCTCTGCGGTGGTTTTACAAACATCACGTAGCCAAACCCATGATTTTGTGTGCGGTCAATCAGTCAATGCTGTTGTCGTTAGCAACGTTGTTAAAGATAAACCTTTATTTCTTTTCAATGAAAAAATCTAACCATCTAATCACCAATTTTAGGCTGAAATTAAACGTCAGAAAGGTGAATACTCTGCAAAAAAGGTGCTATTTGTTTCGTTTCCATTGACAACAGAAATAATCGCATGTGGGTGACAGTTTTATTTTCGATGACAAGTATTCAATGCTTTGTTTATTTATCGAGAGAAATCTTTTTTTTTCACACCATGTTTACACATGTCGTAGGTGGGAAAGAAAATATTATGATATTGTTTCGTGTGATGTCTGTGATGGCTTAATCGGAAACAGAAGTGAAAGCACGAAATTGCCTTTTGAAACCCAAGTCATTGTAGATGAACACAGATTAACAAGGACGGCTGCAGCACGTCTTTCTTACAACTTAGATAAAGGTGTTAAACAAACAATCTAAAACATGCTGGTGCAATAAAAAGTTATCACGATGTCATAAAGAAAACTGAACAAAATTTCCAAAATACCAAAATAGATTCGTCAGAAACCGCGACTGGTATCTTCGACTCAAAAGGTGTGTTATTTTACTAAACAAAATGGAGATAGATAAAACATGAAACATTGCTTGTCGACTTCTTTATCTTGCCAAGTCTGGAGAGAACAAAAATATTATTCATACAAGAAGCAAAGTTTGATCAAGGTTGACAAGTTTTCTCCTCTCCATCCTTATCTCCATTAAAATCACGTGATAAGCCTCTTGTGGTAAAGTCCCACCCTCTCTTTGGTCGGTCCACAAAGAATTGATCTTCCGTTGAAAAATCTCAGTTATAAGAGAGGCCACTCGCGATCATAGAGTGCGAAAATGGATACACTCAAGTCCAACTTCACTTTATTATGAACTCCGCTTGAAGAATAATAAATCAACATCTATGCTATATTGTTTTTTCTCGGCTCGCGGGCGTGCGTGCATAAAAACCACCGAGTTTGTTCTGCATTGGGTTAAATAAAATTAATAATGTTTGCTTCCCTGTGTTTCGTTCCTACTAACGGCGTGGGAAGATGATGTCTTTGTAGTTTTGATAAAGAATAATTTTGGTTGAAAAACAAAAAAAAAATAGCACTTTTACCACCGCACTGAACTCGTTTTAATTCTTCCTACTATATCACAGAGCTACAGTAGTTGTAGGTTCAAAGTAACTTAACAACAAAATAAAAACAATGCCATGTACAAATTTCTTTTCTTTAAAAATTAGATGAAGGTAGTAACAAGAAGAATAGAAAAGACATTTTAAGAAAAACGTGCAAGGTTTACAACTAGAGAAACAACCGTTTGGCTTTTCTTCTCTGTGTATCTTTCGTGTTATGGGCATAAAAAGTTTTGTCAGTTTGTCATTTTAGTCTTTGCTTTAAAAATTATGATGCTATTGCAATAGTTTTTATTGGTGGTTAAATTTACGGGTTATATTGAACTAACATATGGAGGGAAATACAACGTTTTATTTTATTTTCCAACCGTGCTAATGAATTCTTTTTTTCTCGGCAGACAGCACCTAACAAACCTTCAAATTTTACAATTTCCAATTTTTATCGCATACACACAAAATTGAAATTGAATTAATTTCAACCTTGTGTAAACTGTGTTATTAAGGAAATGCGAAGATAAATTTCGGAAACGTCAGCTCAAGTTTATACAAAATTTCGATCGTAACAGACAGTAGAGTTTGGTAGACTTCCTTGTGTTTGGTTTACACAAAGCACCTTCGAGCGCCTGAAACACGATATCCCCAATCACAATTTCTGTTTTAAACATAAATTGCGTACGTTTGAGAAAAATTCTACAATAACCGACTTTGCAATAGCCAATGAATTTCCTTTTCAAAAAATTCGCGGCCGCACCTGAGACGACAAAGATAAAAGAAACAGAAACTAGAGTCAACACCACGGTCACAGTAAACGGCCATTTTTAATTAAAGTTAGTGTTATTAAACTATTGTTGGACACACAAAGCTGCTCCAATAGGCAAACATTAGCTGTTCTATCCCTTTTGTAACCGAGAACCACTCAATCATATAACAACTCCATCTTCCCGCCACAAAATTAGTTCTCGATATCAGAGATCAATCAATCCAGAACTTAGAGGTGTTTTGATTTTGCGAAAAATTAAAAATTTCAAGTGGAGTTCTTTAAGAATATGGTTTTGAACGTGCCAGCGAGGCTGTTTGATCAATCATTTCCTTGGCTTTATTTAGCCAATAACTTTGAAATGTCACTACCTTCTGACACAAAATCACAGATAATGATGGTTTTTTAATTCTGTGTTGACAGCCATAGAGGAAAAGAAAAGTATTCACAAAACTACCGTTGCCAATTGTTCGAAAATATACCGTTTCCTTTTGAATGAAAGGAAATTGTGTCCAAAATAGGTTTATGATCGAGAATTTCCCACCCGGGAGTATGCAGCCGTCGAAGACGGAAATTTGCTTCCGTTGTCAGCAATATAGCAATATTTTCAATTAAACTTGTGTGTGGCTCGGATCCAAAGCGTCATCTTTTCTGTGTTAAAGTGCGAAGCGCTAATTAAATGTAAAAATAAAAAGTATTGAGGCGGAATCTGTTACCGAGACTAATTCTATGTAGCAATGAAATCATACTTCTCGGCAAACTTCCTGCGTCGCCTCGCAATGTAGGAAATATAAAGTCTAAATAAAAACCCTTTATTGCCTTCATAGTCAATAGAACTAATCCTTAAACAAGCAACGATAAAACCCTCCGTCCTACGTGTATGCAGGCGTAACAAAATAAACGTTGTTGTTTCACTGAACTGAGAAATATGAAATCAGTCTTCGCGTTTACGATCGAACCACTAATATTCAAAATATTCTCCAGCGGCTAGAAAACTGAAGCTGCGAGTGTTGCTTAGTTAAAATTTCGCAACGGCTTGTACTAATAAACTGTAACAATCAGAGCTTCGAAAAGAAAATCTTGAAAAGAGGTTTCTCAATTTTCGCTCTACATCCAAGATAGGTTTTTCTACCACATCCTTGTGTGAAAGCAATCTTTTTTATGCCCAGACAAAAGGTAATAATTATTTTCGTTCTTAAAAGGCCCAAGTCTTTTTAACAAATTGCTGTAGTAACTTATCGACGAATCTAGCAACGAAAGCTCCACGCAGGCAGCTTCCACAATTTTATTTTATTTTATTTTTATTTACGCCTGCCAACGAGTAAAAAAATTCTTACGTCGCGTGGGATAAATTCGTTCAAGCAATCAAAGCAAACTTTTTTTTTACTTTAAAAATTGAACTTTTCCAAAGATAGCAAACCCTTTTTACGAACAGTTACAGGAAAACAACAACCTGACCTTGATGTTTGGTAGTTTTCAAGGGGTTGACTTCATTTACTGGTTTCATTTTCTGTTTTGTTTCTTTAACCGATAGCAGACAAAACAAAACAGTTTTTGTTATTTCTGGTCGATTACTAAGCCTAATCTTTTAGATTCAATATTGATGCTATGGTCTAACGAAACTGTTTAAATATTTAAATACAAAAGAAACTTGATCTCCCTGAAGAGAGGAGCAGAATACCGAATATAGCTTTTCAAAGCAAATGGTTACCTCTTGAAAACAATAACCTTAAATCTCAACCGCTATTGATGAACTGCGACTCGTGTGAGTGAAATACAGGCGCAAGCTTCGCGCATTGAAAACCAACTAAAAGTTTGAATTTCCTCTTCAGCGGCTCGAGTTCATAGAAATGCAAAAATCGAGCGTACACAATTCTTTACCTGTACAGAAAGCCATCACTGTCGATTATTTCTTTCATTGTTGTGTCTTAGAACAGTAGTTCTAACAAGTGGCTTGAATGAAAAATAAGCTTGACACAACATCCAAACCTCATAAAACAACGATAAATCATGGGACTTCATGCTAAGCGGTTGATGAATCGCATGATACGTTTCGCGTCGATTGGCAACGATTTTAAATTACGTTTTTGATTTGCTCTGAATTGCACTTCTTTTCACGATGAAAAATTGCTGACGACTTAAGAGCTCTATAAAAAGAGTAAAAAGGACAGATGAATACACAAAAAATGTCCAACACACACAACTAATATTTCCTGTACATTCTATTTTATCTCTCTGAAACATTGCCAATATTTAGGGCCAAGCAGACACAACATTACACAATCACTTTACGCAGAATTTTAGTAGTATTTACAAGATTTTTTGAGCTATTTTTAACAGCCCTTACTCCATTATTACAATTTTCTATACTAGTAAATAAGATCGTTCACTATTGAACAAACTAGACAAGTGTTTGAAAAGGAGGCCGAATCTATTTCTTTGAGCGAGCATTAAATTTACAGCAGGCAAACTTATTTTCTTTTAGAAAGTTGTGCGAGTTTTCTTTAACTTAACTACAGATACGTATATACAGATAATGTTTTCTTTAGGCGCTATAAAAACGGAACATTTCACCCATTTTTATTTATTTTTAGACAAATGCTAGCTCAATGAACTTTGCTCCAATTACTTTTAAAACATAAACGTACTGCTTGATAAATAAACTACTCCACGCTGCGTTTTCTACGTTGTAACAACTAATTGTCCTTAGCGATGAGTCTCTTTGAAAGCCATTGTAATTTTCACCAATATGTTGTAGGCTGAATGTAACTAGAGTTCACAGGAGGTGGGTAGTGAAGGTAATCTCCTTGGTGGTACGGAGAGCCGCTGAGGTAACTCGTACAAGACGGGCTAACACAACTGCAAAACTGTCCGGAGCCGTTGAGTAAAGCTCCCTGCGAAAGAGGCGAATAGGGTTTATCCCATGGTCCTCTCTCGCTAATCTGCTTTCGATATTTGTATCTGTGATTCTGGAACCAAATTTTGACTTGGGCCGGAGTAAGATTCACTATCCTCGCTAGCTCTTCACGCTCGGGTGCAGACAGATAGCGTTGCTGCTGAAATCTTCTTTCCAAGACAAAGGTCTGCGCCTTTGTGAACAGGACTCGTCTTTTACGTTTCTTGATATCTTTGTCTGTTGGGTCCTTTTTCCCTGAGTCAAGAACTTGCGAGCTTGGCACTTGCTGGGCGCCTGTGAAGGTGAAAAGCGAGTTGTCCATGTTTAAGGTTGCTTTTGACATGGTTCTCAACAGACTACCAGTAACATTATGAAACATGAATAATCTATTTTGGATTACATCCATTCACCTTATCTCGAGAATGAAAATCTGGATTTGCTCATTTAAAGTCCTTGAAGTCAAAAATCCTTTATTCAGAGCACGCTAAATCAAGCGCTCCTCGCGAGCTAGACAACTTCATGAACAGACACGGACGGCGCCCGAACAACCAGCTCACCGGCTCGAAAGGTTGACAATTTCATTGACATATTTTTCGCACCATAGCAGTCTTAATCACTTGAAACTTTTTCCGTTTCTATTGACGGTATAAGTGGTGATATAAGACGTATGCTATTCGCTACAATACTGAATAACTCTTTGGTAGCTGCTGTATGCAGTAGGCTACTATGACGCATAATAAAACAGCTTGACAGTTAAGTAGTGCAACTTCGAGATTTCTCAGATACGGTGCGGTTTGAAGAGCTTAACTATACTTTAACTCCCTTGAATAAAATTCTTTTCTCACTATCCTACATAACAAACAGCTCTTCAGTCCACTAATCTCCTGCGCTGTACTCGAGTCTTAGATACTGTTTCCTGAATGCGGCACCCTTAAATATATCAAGAAATTTTCAGTAATACTAAAATAATTCATACTTGACTTTTCCATCTCAGGCGCGTGAGTCAGCTCTGGTTTGTCTGGGCTGGATTGCACGCGTGGTGTACAACTCCTGTCCTCAAATGACATCTGCTCTTCGCCTTTGGTATTCAATGAACGAATCCTGTCCTCTGGAAGATTAAGAATGTCTCTTATGGAAAAGGATCCCATGTTCGCGTTCCGTGTAAACGGTCTCAAATGGGCTCCATTGTGTTGGGAGCTAAGATAACAAGATTAAAAGCAGGTCGCACGCATAGGGCAGGCTGGTCTCGGGGACATGGGCGGGGCTATACTTCAAACACACGACAAGCCATTTGAAATAAAACAAATTGGCTTGATTGTCATCGGTCTGTTTTGTTAAGAGAAAGCGCTATGACAATGGTGACACATCAACTGATTGCTCTGAAGGTACGACTAAATGTCTGTCAAATCAGTGGATTTAATTTGACAGCAGCTCTATTCTCTAGGTGCTAGAGGTTTCCTTTTGCTTTTATTTCACACATGTTGTGCTGTTGCACTGCCTTCTGTTGACTTAGGTTTTAATTGGATTGGCGGATTAGGAAGTTTACGTATATCTCTGTTTTCATTGTTTCGTTTATTACATCGTCACGATTTGGAAATCATTGAAACCTCCGAGAACGGCCCAAGCAATTTCGTTTCAATTATTTCCCTGTCCGATGACAGAAGTGCGATTACGCCCTCCGTTGGCTAGGAACAGGATCAGTGCAGAGAAGTTTTGTCCAGTGCGGATATAATCTTCATGATTTGCTGCGAAAAGCTCTCATATCTTATTTCAGTGAAGTGACATTGTAAACATTGTCTACTCTTAAACATCTCAGGAAATTAGCAATGATGTACAGGCCGCCCTCCCAGGGACAGGGGAGCGTTGGGCTGTTGACTTATCACCATAAACCTTTTGCTCCCTAAATTCTCTATCCTCCCACTTCTTTTGTTGTGTCATTTATTTGGTTGCATCGTAGAACGTTAGATTTATCTATGTGGATTACACTAGTGGCTTTCTTCTCCTTCACTTGCATTCATGGTGTTCCAATTGGACTAATTTATGTAAAATCTAATTGTTTTTACACACGAGTCCAATACACAACATGTTTCTGGTGTTAGAATTGTCTTCAAGTTTTAGTCATGAATAAATAATACACCGTGTACACTGTTCACCGGCTTTGCCGCTGTGTAAAACAATAATTATTGGCTATGATTATGGGGAGAAGTTGTAAAATAAAGCAAAAAAATAACTCCGAAGTCTTTTTAGGCCAGCTTCCTTTAACATATGTGCTTTATAGTTTCATGCCAAATATGGATAGCAACAGTAAAGCTTAAATTCACATATTTCATCGTCTTCGGAGTTTCTTCCAGCTTGTACAAAGGCCTTTATTGCTCCAGTTTCTTGTAAAAGCAAAGTGAAGCCATGTAAGTTACTGGATTTAACTAGAGACATTTTACGCCATATTGAGCTTTTTCATGTTACTTTTTTTAACAACTCAACTAACTAAGGTTTTCTCTCTCATTGTATATACTAACTATGTCATTCATGTGTAGTTTATTGGAAAAAATAACCTGCTTATACACTGAAGAATAGCTGAAAATATTTCCCTTTGTCAGTGGTTAATTTCTTTACTAATATTGCAAAGAGTCGCGTGGGCGATGGTGGTGCATTGTGCGGTGTTTCGTCGATTCATAACGACTAATGAATGGACAAAGAAACCAAGAATCGTACTAGTTCGTTGGAATTTTGTTCAAATTGTTCATGTCTTTGTTTTGAATGTGTCTTTATTAGATAACATTAGGATCCGCGTTGAGTTTTGGAAGACTTCGCACGTTTTGTTATGACTTGGTGTTAAATTATATTGACTTCATTCAGTTGTGGTTGCAAGTTCGACATTCGCTGAAGAAACTGATTTTACATGTGGTTTCACTGTCTTGCCGAATTGTTTGTTTCGGCGAAGGCTTAGTTGCGTCACGAGACGAATTTATTGGCTTCGTTACTTTTTCAAGACATTTTCCAATATTTAGGTTATGTTGTTGCCATCGATCGATAAGTGCATGCAGTGGACGATGATTCTTTTGAAAGCCAAAGTTCACCATTTTCCGGCAGTAATTCTCGAAACAAAGAAGACAAACACGAGGCTAATACATAAAATTAATAGGTGGTGTTAGCAAGCGTGTTAACACAAAAGTAATCAGGGTTTTGTTACTTTGTTGGGTTTGACGGGTTGGTGTTTCGAAACTCTTTTATTTCGTCAAGAAAACTTAGTTCCACCTACAGGCGAAATATTAAAGTTCTCTTCAGATACCTTGGGTTACGGCATGCATGAGCTAACAACGAAAGAGGCTTTCAACAGATTTCAAGAGCCGTTAGTCCAGTGTATTTCGATATATGTCTCAATTTCTTTTTCTTCACAGAATTTGAATAGAAAATAAACCATTCAAGAGGTGTAACTCGATTCCTCAAGGGTAAACTTTCCAAGATTACGCATTTAGACTTCAGAAGAAGTTTCTTGCAGATCTAATAAGGCTGTTCAGTGTAATAGTGGTTCAAAATTTCTCATTTAAAGCCGATAAAGTCCATTTGTTTCTAATCGCTGCTGAATAATTCGATCAGAGAGTAATTCTTGCATTAATATGTTTGCACTGGCCATCACCGTTGATGTATCCGCAATGGAAGTGTGCTTGTTTCAATTTACGAGCGAAGCTTTCAGTGTAAACAATGTGTGGGCTCTGCTAACAATGAAAGAAAAACCTCTCACTTTGGGGTCTGACAGATGTGACATTTTGTCTAAATTGAACAATTGCAAGAACGCAACCAAAGAATTGCTCTAAGAATAGGCTTTAATTCATTGGGAATACATTAAATGGTTCTTTTATGTTCATTGTTCACAAGTATAAACTCACTTTTAAAAAGTATCCTTTAAATATAAGCTTAAATTCAAAAGGTAAGTCGATTTTTCTTTCAAGCTCTTCGTCCACATAATGAAAATCATAATTTTCTTTTGCTAAACTTCAGGAGGTGTAATTTGGCTGAGTTGACTACAACACGCTACCCGTATAAACATCATTTTCTTTGTGTTATCAAGGTCGAGTCGTGGTTATTTACATATGATATGAGTTCAATAGTTTAGACTTTCAGGGGATATTTATAAAAATCTAAAGAGGCATCGATAGAAGGCCACTGTGAATAGCTTTGTTCTTTGATGTAAACACGCGCCAAAGAACATCACAATACTCTCGTCTTTTTGCTAATTGTTTTACGAAAAAGCTCACCTTTCTCCATTTGTTTTTCTTCCCACGTGGTGAAATTACCAATAGGAGTCTCACCGAGGGATGGAATCGAGCAAAAGTCTCAAAGTTTATAGCATGCTCCACCCTGTTTGTTTCCTTTCAACTTTCCGTGAGGTAAGATCGCCACTGATGGATTCTTATACGCGGGCATTTTGACGTTGCGGAAACAAACCGTCTTCCACTTAGCAATGAAGATGGTTTTAATGAAATAGATACAGAGAACTGTTTGACTATCCAGAACTGGACATTTTCTTGTTTACTCATGAGATGATCTTTTTTGACAATTTACATCAACGTATTGTTAGGTAGCATTCAATACATCCATGATGCGAGTTCGCCGTCATGTTGTCGTATACCCGCTTGTTTTGGCTCTTGTCATTTCAATTATTTGTGCAAGTTGACTCCGGAAAGTCAACTCAAGTTTAAACTAAGTATTCATGGTTAATTTCAGTGATGAGACATGCATTTCTAATCAAATTAAAACGGTCGAAAACTGGCAATGGCGATAGTCCCAATCGGCGAAGTGACAAGCTTAATTAAACATGTAACGATGGATAAGTAGAGTAGAAAACCTTAACTCTTCCAGTTAACCGCTTGCCGCTTGAGAAAATGTGTTACAGAAAATGTGTTACAACTGAGTAACCGTAATACTAGAGCCATAAAATGAAAGAAGAAAACACTTCAGTTGTCTTCAATAATAACTGACTAACAAGAATTTTGATGCCTTTTTTGTTTGTAATGTAGGGCAAATTTAACTGGTGTTTTAAGACATTGTGCTGGTGTCGCTTCACCCATTAAGCATCCTTAACTTGCACTAGCAATAACTTTGTTGAAACCGTAGGGAATTATTCATTGCTTATTCACCAGCGACAAAGTTTGATCTTATAAGTACAACTGAATTTCTTTTACTTATCTTACCTGCTTCCCATGGCCAGCTGCCGACTTTGGGGCGAAAACCGAACAACTAGCATCTCGCTACAAAATTTCGCTTTAAAATGAGTGAATTTTTCACAGTTCATTTGAAAAACTTGTTATCTATCACGACTCTCGCTGACATGGTTTCTGCCCAAACTTTCACTGAACTAATTGACCAAGTTTACGCCATAAAATATTGATTGTTTTTATCGGTGTAAAATGATACGTAATCCTTCAGGGAAAAAGCTCTAACGATGAAGTTGTTGTGAAATTTTGTTTATACAGTTATATTCCTGTCCGCAAGTAATTCAGCGGGGGTTATGTTTAGAGAATTCTCAATTGTTTTTCAGTGCCACAAAAATGGAATGTAGAGTTTCGATCGGGGAGGCTAGTTTTAACTTTGTTTCTTTAATTACTTAAAATGAAATGGCGAGCAAAAGGAATACCTATTGTTTTTTTTAGTGCGATTAACACCGAGACTTGGCTCATAGCTGGGTTGTGACATAATAGACATCCCGACCTTATTTCAGTTGTTATTGAGAGATCTTCACGGAAGCACTACACGCCGCGCGTGAAGCACTTGAGGTCCCTCGTTGTGCTTCAAGAGTCGATGTTAGGAGCGAGAACTTTACAGGCTTTTGAGATCTTAAGATGTTTTCATTTTATGAAATGCCGCGAATCTCTTGAAAGGCTTTCAATCGACTCTCTTACGCAAGTAGGCGGCCCTTTGACAGTAATCCGATCTTGTTATGGTGAGATAGCCATTTGCTGAGTAGCCCAAACCATCGAATTTTTTAAACACTAATTAGTGGTTGTTTGGAAGAACGGGTGCTAATGGTTTGGCGGACAGACAATGAAATCCTTCAGTCTAATTCTTGTCTTCGAAGCGTTGCTCTTATCCAAACGGTTTTGGTGAGGGTATCTCTTCACAAACTAACAAACACAATTATGTGCTCGCCGGATCGCGAGAAAAAAAGCGAGGGTAGAAAATGAAAAGAGACGGGCGAAAAATTTTAATCCTTGCTAATTGAACTGTATTAGGCGTTTTGGGTGTTAATGTTTATTTATGAACTTTTCATTGTTGAGTTTGTATGTCAGTCAGTTCTACGGAACACGCGAAAAACAGAAAACACTTTGTATGTCGAAATTTCTATTGATCGATGATATTCACTGAGCGAAATTAAAATATCTTCACCGTAATGCCATAATGGCCTGCCTGTCGTTCACAAAGTGACACAAGCAAACAGTTTGTTTGGATGGGTCGGTTGGTAAGCAAATAAGTTTAGCGACGTAATACCCTCTTGTACTTCATTCTTGACGGTGAAATATTTATGAGACAGCACTAAAACGATCGATTATCCTAAACTAGTACAAGACCCGTTTCTCTGACTCAGACAAAACGGCTTTTTCGCGGGTAGAATTTTCCCGCGCGGCTCAGAACGGAGACACCCTTAAAAAAAAGTCAAACCGGCCAATGGAAGTGGAACAATGGGCATGCAAGCCCCTTTTACACGCGGCGACGAGCAAACTTTGCCTGTATTCTTGCCAATATATCTTAAGTACGAAGAAAATTTATTAACAGGTGGATGTAGGTCTTTGGGCAACAGTCCCGGCTAATGTTAATTACAAAGTCAATTCAGAGCTTTTATTTTTCAAGAATTCCTCTTCGAATTGAACTCGACTCATCACCGCGTGCTGTTACAAGTGCGACGGGCACGAAGCCAACGAGAATACGTTTTTGCTCGTTTAGTGGTAATTACTATTCTTAAAATGTACCTGTAAACGATGAAAAACCCTATGCACTACTCATATTACTCTAGCAGAGACAAAAATTGCGTGGGACGCCCAATGTTTTCTCAATTCTCATGCAGAACGCAAAAGCCTTCTTCTGAGCTGACGGGAGAAATATTTCGTTCTGCATTACCCAAGTTCAGTTAATGCACTCAATTTTCGTTCAAGTGCTACTAAGGCCATCGACGGCTGGATTTTCAAAGTAAATGATATAAGAATTACCTTTCAGGTGTTTTGTAGTACTATTTACTTTGGTGAGGACGCAAGCCAGTCTTGCAAAAAATATTTAACTACTTGTATATCTCAATTCTATTTATAGCGTCCTCTTTTGTAGATATAAAAGCAAGCTTTTTATTTCTGCTTTCTTTTGTGACGATCTTGACGGTTCTGAGCCACCACAACGTAAACATTTCGCTTTTTAGGGGAAAATATTAAAATACGAGAGAGCCATTAAAGCAGCGTTTATAATGCCACAATCAAACGAACATTCTCGTAATTAAAATGTTGACAGTTTTTGAAAGTTTTACGAATAATAAGTGGAATGCCATTTGTCGAACAAGCCAAACACCCGGCCGGTCCGCGCGCGAAATAATACATTTGTCCTTACCCGGTCAATAAGCAACCACTTAGAAAAAGTGGTATTTTCTCAAGCATCGAGTCTATAATCCAAAAAATAATAAAAACAATGATAAATAACGCGAATTAGACGGCTAAATGCGAGCGTGCTTTTGTAAATAGGTCTCGACAAAACTAGGGGAAGAAAAAAACGAAAACCGGTGTGATTAGTAGAGGTGCAAATTTTTCGAGATTTTATCGCTAATCTAGCAGCTCGTTCTTCCGATCGCCCATTAGTCGGTATTCAAACTTTCAACTTCGATTACATCGATCTTTCAGAAACTGAAGAGGCGTGTATAAGGGGAATGTGAACAGTGTTCTTGAGCGATTTCGATGGCACCGGAGAGAAGAGGAGTAGTGGTCTCTTGAAATTAACTTTTCAACGTCAGAATCGCAATAAGGTGCCCCATTGAAGATGAAGCCATGGTTGTTTGAGTTCTAAGCGGGGGAAATAAGTATTCGGGTCTGCCCGCCCAGCGTGACATGTCAAATGAAGCCTTTTAGGGCAGATCTGTCATTCGAAAGAGGTTTACTTGTGACAGGGCATTCAATTGCTATCTTTCTAATTAATTGTGATGTCAACTTCGTCACCACCTTAACCTATCAATAGAGGTTGACTTAGGCGAATTTAGGCAACATTTGTTTAACGTCAAACATCTTGTTCACTACTCGAGAGTCTGGGCACGCCCCGATCTATAAGTTGCTGTGAGCCGCCGCGGATACGAGCATGACTGGAGTGCGAGTGC
Source organism: Platygyra sinensis (assembly GCA_019787425.1). Lineage (NCBI taxonomy): Eukaryota > Metazoa > Cnidaria > Anthozoa > Scleractinia > Merulinidae > Platygyra > Platygyra sinensis. Next base: position 106,884 of record JAHPZR010056256.1, on the reverse strand, counting down.
GTTCGGCTCAGTAAATGGCAGTCAACTGAGACCCATGTACACAATTGACCGGCCTTTCGAGATGACTTCGTTCTCCGTCAAGGACATCCTCAATTTACCAGAAGCCGGTCTGTGCCCGTCTAAAAGCGAAACAGCCCTTGAATCCTCAGCGAATTATCATAGCCCCGGCGGAAACACTCGTACTTCGTCATGTGGTTCAGTTGTGTGTAATCAAGGCCAAGAGTGCTCATATACAAGTAAGAATGAACTTGATTTTGTATCTTTGATCGAGCGAAAAGTAAACGCAGGTCTTCATGAAGCACTAAACTTGATAGCTGGTAAAACACTCGCCGCAATTCTCGAGAGGGTTTCTCCTAAGAGCTGCGCGCGACGAGCCGCCGAAATTTTTCGCACGCAAATAATTTTCTTTTCCGGCAAACTGAAACACAATGGTGTGTTTTACGAGGCAATTACAGACACGACATAAAACATGGCTGCAGTCATTCCAAATTTTTATTGTGAATTCTACATCACTTGGTGTTTAGAGGGTCTTTGCTCGAGACCTCGTGGAAAGATTAAAGGGCTAATTGCTGAGCTACAATTCACTTAATTTCTTACAAGTTCGCAGTTCCCCGTTTGTGTTGTAGATATCGTCACTGATGAAATGTTGTGTTTTTCCGCCATAACAGATGCACATCCGAGCCCGACAGAAAAGCCCTCGACCTCCTCGGCGAATAGCCACGAAATAAGTGAACAAGAGGAAACTCCAGATGACCTGAATGATCCGCCAAAGAAGCGGAAACGACGAGTGCTCTTCACCAAGGCACAAACTTACGAACTTGAAAGACGGTTTCGACAACAACGATATTTATCCGCTCCCGAACGAGAACAGCTCGCCAGGATTATCAACTTGAGCCCGACACAGGTGAAAATTTGGTTTCAGAATCATCGATATAAATACAAGAAACAGAGCTTCGAGAAAGGAGTTATGAATGAAGGAGCTCCTTTGTTCACTCCAAGAACTGTGCCAGTACCAGTGCTAGTGCGAGATGGCCAACCTTGTCATGGCGGCACGGTCAATAATTTTGGATATTTACGGCATGATCCGACGGACTTCTATCATTTTCCTCCAGTAACTTCATCTTACATCGCTCCAAGCAATCCCTATTGGAGCTGGTAGCGCAAACATTCAATTACAACGTGTGTTCTACGAAGAAACCTAGAACAATGCAGGTCTCTCGTTCAAGCAGGCTGTCACGTTGAAGGCTACAAAGTCAATTGTAAGCTTATATGCCAACATTCTCAAAATCCTTAACTTCAGAGGACTTCTTTATTTAAATAATCGTACGCTTTGCTCTAGATGCAATGTTTTTAGTTTATATTCTAAGACAGTTTTCTTTGGAGTCGCGACAACGTTGCGTTTTCGTGTGACTCAACAGCTGTTCGATGTCCTTCTCGAGTGTGATTTGAAAACATTTTGTTTTGAGCTTTTAAAACTTGTAAGTAGCCAGATTTTATAGGAAACAATTTTTTAGGTTTTTCTTTAGCGCGAGAAAGTTTGATTTTGTGGTTATTTTTTTATATTATAAGTTGCTAGGTAGCTTTAAAAATTGTTCTTAATGCTTTTAGTAAATGCATGTCTGAAATTAAGAGGATAGCGATAAGGGTTCATCATTCTTCAAGGGATAATCCTTTCCAAGCCAAACTTAAATTCTTATTACAATTCTTCTCATCTTTACTAAAATGCTGGTTGTTTGAGCTTGGCATAAACGTCAACTGCTATTAGATCGCTTCTTTCGCAGCAAAATCGTTTCACATTACCGCACGAATTGTCAGAAAACATTACAACCGCAATGGGACACGACTGGGTGAATCAAAATTGACAACGCGATGTTTGGCAAACAACACGTCGCGTTCTACTTAAAGGATTTTATAAGATGCTCTCTCGCACCTGAGTTGACAGAACTCTCGCAGTAAGAGTTTTGCTTTTGTGAAATCAAACAACCAAGGAAATTCTGTCATTAGGGCATCAGTACCAGTTTGTTTCCCTCTTGAGATGAAATCAGGAAAATGTTGTTACTGGATTGAGTCATGTTATGAAGCGGAGCGTATGAATGCCATAATTGATTGTCGCTCGTGTTTACTCGATGAAAAAAGAGGAGGGGTTACTGTAATTTCCAAGAATGGATCTTTAGCAAATTGAATCAGCGTTCGTTTGCTTTCAGATTAGGCAAGAAAAAACAGAGACGTTTATAGACAACAAAGCGAGACGCTTCGTTGCCACAGAATTTGAACAAATTAGAATAAGTTATCGACTTTTAAACACGAAAAACTATCATTGTTGTGGATGGAAAGCACGTTGTACAAAAACGGCTAAACTTCGTTAGTATAACGCGTCGGTTTTCGCCTTGTATTGGGACAAAGACTTTGTTAATGAAAGAAAAACGCACTAAATCGTGAAGAAAACACTATGAATAAAACATTAATCAACTATTTCACTTATTCCTCTTTGTTCAAAAGTGTTAATAAATTGGGGAAACAAAACAATTTGTTGGGACGAGTGTTGCGTGTTAGCAGAATTTAACCTTAGTAAATCACTAGTTTTCTTCTAGTCTATGTTTCCTCAGAAATTGCTGGACTTTTAAAAAGGGTTCATGGTTTCTGATCCATGAAAAATTGCTTTCGTCAAGATATTCACTTAACAAGAGATTCGGGGCGTTTTGACTTTTCACCACAGCTTGCCGGAATAATCTAAAACAGTAGAGAAGCTCAAACAACCATCCTTAAATTTAACTCTATCAATAGTAAGAAGCATCCACAATCAACATTTCCTCGGTGCTATTTTTAACGAACAATAAATGTATGTATTTATACCCCCTAGTTGCACCTTACTTGTGAAACGTATCCAACACAAATGTACACAAAAATTTCAAATAAATGAAACAAAGGACAAACCGTGTCTTCGTCTCATTAAAAAAAATTGAAGAAATGGCAGTCCCCGAAAACCCATTTGCAAATGAGTTTTTAGACTCATTTAGTATTTTTTTAACAGCTTATTTTTTCGCCCTCGCATTCCTGTGTGTCAGTCGATTTCCCAAGGTGTAATAAAGACAAGCGACAATTTATAGCAATTTGTCAAAAATTTATTTTAGAATTACTCGCGAATAACACAACAACCAAACTAAAAATTCAATAAACTATGTATCTTGCTCATAGAATTGTATTGCTCCAGCCGATCGCTGGCTCTTTTCTTTACAGAGTAACTGGAGAGGGTTCTAACGTTCAAATAAATATCTCAGTAATGTTTCGAACAAGTACGGGAAGTACTTTCCGATTTGCTCGCGACTTAGTGTCTGCGAAAATATTCAAGCCAACGTTCGTTGAAGGCATTGCCGGCACGAAAATTAATACAGAGACTAAAATATGTCTCTGTTTTTTTTCAAATGAATTATGTGTAGTTAGAGATGGGTAAAACGTACGAAATACAGGTGACGCGAAAAGTTTGTCAATTAAAACATCATCATAATTGTACTTGCTAACCTAAACTTAAGGTAACTGAACTGTAAATTCCTCGAGTCTTGATAATTTTCAGGCCTTGGCTTTGAGTTTTCTTCATCGTTTTATCTACAATTCATTCACTGTCTTTCGGCTTTTATTTCCCTTTTAGAGGCCACCAGCCTTACACAGCTGGTGGCAACAGATAAACCCGGTAAAAAGCCGCGAAAAAAGTGCAAGATTTTCTGTAAGTGGCGAAAAATTAATGGATTTTCTTGGCAGTAAATGGAATCACTTTTCCGCCACTGTGTGTGTTTTAAGCTCGACCTGTCACGACCAAAACGCATAGCTATTTATTACAATCTATAGAGACTGGTGGAAGACGAAAAGGGAGGCAGCGATGTCAATTGCGAAATAATTTTCTAACAACTAACTCAAGGGTTTTTCTTTAAGAGGTAACGAAGCCACTTCACCCGCTGGAGAATGTTCTTCTTCTGAAATCTTGAAGGTTCAGTTTGTTTGCCCCGGACGACGATTCTGTGCCCAGTCCCAGAGCTCTTAAGTTGTTTGAGACCAGTTACAAAGCCAAAACAGTAGGTTTGTTTATGAATGTATGAAAAGGGGCTCCCCACTAAGCTGTTTTGATCTTGTAAGTATTTATTAATCATGCAAAGGCCAGCAAAAAAAGACTGCTTCAAAATAAGTATCACATAGTGCCGACTTTTAACTGCGAGTTTGCGCTCATTTCTCGAGTTTAAAGCCTGCATGGGTCGAGCCAATTATTAGTACAAGATGGCAGATTGTGGACTAATGGCTCGCGCTAGGAGAACGTTTTAGTAAACTTCATTTGCATATATGGGAGATATAGCCTGAAAAACTTTATTCAACGCCAGCTTGATCGAAAAACAGCCCACAACTTACGTTTGTATATTGGAGCAATACTTTTTTCATGAAATTAGGACCACTGATAAAGACTTGGAGGTTTTATTTAGCTGATGGTAGACCGACACATTTAAAAACATACATCTATATAGTTGTATTCAACTAAAATTACACACAATTTCTGCCACAACTAACAAATACCCCCATATATTTTAAAACGAAAATTACCCATACTTTAACACGAAAATTACCCATACGTTAACACAAAAATTACCCCAACACGGACGGATTTCGTCAGCAAACACTGGCGCAAGACACTCAATTTACAAAGAGTTCTATAAGCATTCAACATTCATAAACAAGCACAAGTTCTCTCCAAAAAAATTGAAATTGATAGTTTTGAGAATTCATTCTTATTCAAGTGGCTACAAAAAGAACCCCCCTTGATAAGTTATATTCGGTTGGAGGGCTTAAAGCTCACTGTTTATAGTCAGTACGAGGTTACTCCTTCGATGGCTAGTTGTGGCAGACGTATCCTTCGACAGTCCATTTTATTCGGTAGTTGAACCAGTCAAAACACACAAGAAAAACATGACACCCGCATGTATGTTCTTATCAACCAAGTGCTTCTTTACAAAATGAATAACGTAGTTGTGTAAACTGCATGAAAAGAACACATGAAAACTGAATGAAAATCAAGTTCCTTTACATACATAGTTGTAAGGGTTCATTGAACAACAGGTCGGCAAGGGACTTCTGTAACTCGCTTCAAGCCGGATAGATTCGTCCGCTTACTCTCTGGCGTCGATTGTAATATCCACAATGATCTAGCGCAGCAAGAAGAAACGATTTTTCAGCTGGTTAATGAACATTCACGACTTGAAAGCGCTTCTTGGCCTTGGCCTGACCTTATGCATCACTAAGATATTGACATTTCTACGAGTGAAAGTGATCCTAGAAATAACCACCAAAACCACACCCACGGGAAAATATCAGACATTAAAAGGATAAGTCAGGCGACTTAAAATTAATCCTGTAATCTCTTGTTTTTTACACCAACACTGCGGTGTCGATTGCACATTTCTTCTTTTGTGCCCCGAAAGTTGTAATGATAGCACTCAATGTAAACAAACAGAGCTCTTGTAAATCGCCTTTCTAAATGGAAGACCAAAAATGCGGTACATATTGTAAAATACAAGCAGGTTGTTACAAAATAAAACATATATATATATAGCTTTATCGCGATCCTTCAGGATTTTTCCTGAACTTGGCATTTCCGCTTGATTTCGGATTAGCATTGAAAGGGCACAGAAAAAAAGAAAGAAAGAGAAAAAACAATTTCGATGATTACATTGTATCGCCATCCAAGCAGGCTAGTTCACCACTTCACCTCAAAGCATCCGTAAAAAATTCCACCTACATCTCTGTTTAAAAATTTACGCGCTTTTCAAACTCCATGTTCTTTTAGATTGTTCGTGATATATCTGGTTTATCTCGGTCTTATTTTTGACAAACAAATGGCGTATAGGGCATTAGTACAATTTTAACTCCTGCTGATAAATCTCCTCCATATTTCAGTTTATATTTATTAGTTTGTGGTCAGTGTGTCACAATCTAGTGCGGGAAACTGAACAGCGAAGTAACTGCTCGTATATTATTTCACTATATGACTGGCGCCAAACTGTCTGCTACCCGAGCTCGTTTCAAGAGCCAAGCGCCACCTTTTCAGAAATCCAAAGTACATTTTTATCATCAAGATTTCTTACCATAACACTCGGTCTGGTTTCTTAACCGATGCTATTTTGACAATAAAGGAAGTCTTAACTCTCTGCCCCGTTATCTTGAAGTTTGGGTTAATTCTGAGGTTGAAAAAAGCGAACCCTTTAATGTAACCACGATGCTTGCCGCCCAGTGAATCCGAAATGATTGAAAGGGTTCCTTCAACCGACATTATAAAACCGCAACGCAGCTTTTTTAATCAGATGTCTGCGGTGGAAATTATCGGTGCTGAAGAAAATAGAAAAGAGTAAATGCTGGAAAATGTAACTGAAATTTTCACACGACCTGTAGCAATTGCAAAGAGCACAGCAATCTGAGAATTTGACCACTCGGCCAGCGACCTCACCATACGCTGGGAAATGAAGTAAGCTTGTAAGTAGCTTTAGCTTGCCACTTGTATGTGCTGTAACTGACACTATATTTTTGCAAAGCTGAATGGTTCCAAAACAAACCAATTTACAACTAAGAAATTACACCCTCTTGGATCTCATTACAGGGACAGTTAGAAGTAAAATTGTCACTCTGAGCAGTTTAAGGGTTCAACGAGCGTTTTTAACAACTCATTGAAATTTTGCTATGGGGATTTCAAGACTTCAGCTTAAGGATCACGAAACATGAATCGTGGTGGGCTCAGACTTTAGTGGTGAATGTTTCGCCTGCGAAACATTGCCAGTGTCAGTCAGAAACACGTCCCATGCAACTCTTTATCGACCACACATTTTTCTGAACATGAGAAAGGAAATTCGATCGTGGCGGTGGTGGCACTATTTTCAATTCAAGGGCAGTCATTTTACACCGAACCGTTTCTAAAAACCCGTGAAAAGAAAGCCACTCGACCCTTTACCAAATGTAAATTATTGCTTTATTCAGGTCTTGAAAAGGTTTCGGATTACCAGCACTTAGCGTATAATGACGTGCTTTTCAAAAGCTCACGTGGCAGAGCATATAGCGATAAACTCAATATGCCATATGCGCCAAAACGCAAGAACTTCGTATCGTATAATATAGTCAGGAAAGATAAAGGAATTAAAAGGACTGAGATAAAGGTAGAGATAAGCCCGTTCACTACAAACGAAGTAGGCGCGGCACATTTTGACAAGATGCTCAAAAGACCTCAACCCACTTCCACATTGAGCCAATTTGCAGTGTTGAGGCGGGGAATAAATTCGTACTAGAGTCTTCATGTTTAATAGTACCGGCTTTAACCAGCTGATAAGAAAGAAAGCGCAACCAATATGGCATTGTTTAATGTGGACAGCTGATCTAAGAGCAGTAGTTGAATGTAAACATGGCCGCAATACGAAAATTAAAATGACCACTGTTTGACGCGCTGAAAAAACAAACCATAAAAAAGACGAGCCGACAAGCGGGTTTCGTTCGCAAAAGTTATGAAATTGTTAATGTCATGAAAGAGTTGTGTCAACTGAGGTGCTTGGAACGTGACAAATTTTTGTATGCCCTGTGGCCTTTTCTTGCGCTGAATGAGATTGCCGCTCGAGACTCGCGCATTTCCATTGTGCAAGAACTATACCGCACTTCTCACTTCTGACTTCAAAATCGGCTAACGTCTCCGTGTTAAGAACAGAGCTCTTTACACCACTTAACAGTAAAAACATTGAGAACAATGTAGCAGACACCGAGCTAAAATGCCTTTTACTATCTTTTGAGGGACGTAAAAAGAAGTAAAAGCACCCAGGCAGCTGAATTAGTGATGGCCGCAGACTATCTGATTACAGTTGCAGCTGACACAAATATTTCAATACTGCCTTGATCATTTTACCCCACTGCAGTAAAAGTCTAACTTAAGCTTCCTCCAATAAAGAGAATAAAGACTGCTTTTTCTGCTTCTTGAGCGACTACTGAAAAATTATATTTCATTAAGTGGTTGTGCGAAGTCCGTTGCTCCAAGTGTAAAACGCACGTTCCAGAATCAAACTGTAAATATATTCTTTTATAGTCTAAGCAAGGGTTTCATTCATTCTTTAAAGCGGATGATTGTTAGAAGCTTTGAGACAGCCCGCCTCTAAGGACAGAGGTAAACCACTAACTGCAATCTCAAATACGATCATAACAAATTAACGCAAGTCTTTTCTAGTTTCTGTGTACGAGAACCCGCCGGCTCGCCTTCCTTTGGTCTCGTATGCTAATGAAAACCGGCTGGAAAGTTGTACAAGCTAGAATTAACTAAATTCATAATAAAAATGTCATGGGAGGGTTTCAACTACACATAAATTAATCTGAAGGAATATAATGTTTTATTCTTTCGGTTGAATTGATAGAAACAAATATTTGGCCTTCCCACATAAGGTCCTTTCGGGCCGTACACGACTCGAAATCATAAAAATTTCAGGTGACAAGTTGGAATAACAATTGTAAGACCTACATTTTTCTGGTGAATAAAATATCATAGACCTAAATGGTAAATAATAATGATATCGTCAATAACAGCGGTAGTCAGCAGTGCAAAGAGAGAAACTTTGAAATATTTTGCTACAGATTACATGTGTTACGAAATTTTATCCCGGGTTGAAATCTTTTAAATAGTGTGTGCTAGAGAATGCAATACAACCCGGCGCCGGGCTATAAATTAGCGGTAGGAAACAGTTTCACCGTAAGTTAACAGCAATCAAACTTTGTTTCACTTTAACATTTATTCTGAACTCATCTTGCATCTAGCGTTGAAACGGGCGTTACCACAATGAACCTCATAAACACAGAGATTTTCAATCTCGATCTTCTCTACATGGAGATTAAAGTATTTAGGAGAAAATGTTTGAACTCCTATGTTGTCAATACAAAAAATGAAATCAAATGTTTCACGTTATAAATCATGATATTTTCAAGGAACGATTACTAGGCGTTTGCTAGGCTGCAATATTATTTAGAAAGACGACTTCGTGTACAACATTTTGCCACTATTTGGACAAAATCAAGGAATCCATGTTCATTATAGACTATTTCTTGATTACTAACGAAAGTTTTTGACGAATTCTAGAAATATACCCGAATGACTTTACCTAGAACAGTGTCTTGGGTTCATAAGAGCAGCCAATATGCCATTTGTAGGCTGGTACGCTAGTTGATAACAACAAGAAATATTTACTGACTGTGATCAGTCGCATCTCTGCCTTACCCACTGAATAGACTTTTCCGTGGCGGCCAACAAATGATCTGTAAGCTATGTCAGTTCTGAAAACCTGTTATCTCCATCTTTCTTAGCTGTAGAGGGAATGCGGGCCTGAGATGCTGTACGAATAATTTTTACCAAGAACATTCGGAAATCGTGCAACATTAGTACAGGCCTTGCCACGATCATTGTAACACTTCCATCAACACCTTACACCGAGTACGCGATCGCTTACTCCTTGTCAGGGTATAATAATGATTAAAATCACGATTTTTCGACATGTGGAACGACTGAAGCGAGGCACACCGAATAATTATGTTTAATACTGGCCGCAAGGCTCTTAACATGCTTGGAAGCTATCCCTCTGAAGTTCTTCACTTCAAGTCTACCCAATAGGACCCAATAGAAATCAATTTCAGGTTTTCTTGTGGGGCACTTTTCATTTTTCTCCTTCAGATCACAAGAGATAAAACACTTGACAAATACCTAAATTATGAATTCAAGAATAAAAAGAAGAAGGATTGTAATTTTTTTGGAATATTTTTCTTGCATGGAAATAGCGCCGGATTCCCTTCAAGTTGGCAGAGTTTGGAATTGAAAGTAAACAGAGTGATGCCTGCTTCCGATCGCAGCGTAATAAGGTTTAACTAAGTAATTAAGACATCAAGCAATATGTCGCTGTATTTACTCGGAACACATTTGCACACACAGGTTCATATCCAGTTGACAAGTTTATCCTTTTTGTCCTAGCTTTATCTGCGCAATAAAACGCGTCCTTCGCGTTCGTGATATTTTTTCTACATCCATTACTAATTTTTGTGGACAGAATAAACTGTGAAGGTTTTCCACTTCCCCTTGTTTCACTTGTTTGTTGATGGTGGCCGATTTCTTGTGAGAACCCGGGATCTGTTCACAATGGAAATGAACACACAGCCTTGCTATTCAATAATACGTCCAACACTTTTTGTCTGTCTGTCGGAAGCACATTAGGACAAATTAGAACGTTAGGTAAATGGCATATCCCACAACATTGATGTTTCAATACTTGAAGAATCCAAGAGCTCATAAAAGCGTTGGTTGTGCCTTTGTTCCTTGCACGTCAAGTGTCACATTTTCTTCAACTGAATGAAACTGGCGGTCAGTTTGCTTGGGGTTTAATTAGTTTTAGCTCCAGTTCATAAAACTAGTTTGACAGTCCGAGTGCGTGTTTTTCATCTTCCGGGCGTCTATAACTCGATAGTGACAGCTTCGTTTGTGTTGTGCCACGCGCATCTCGTATTGTTATCCGTGAAATTCATCGATTGAATGGAAACGAATAAAAAGTTAACACATTGCTCGTGTGTGTCACCACAGGTGAGGGAACGCAGATTAAACAAAGAGACATTTATTACAAACGCGAAACAGTTTTAATTCTTCCTCTTAATGAGAAAGTGTTTTTCTTATTTGAGTCGATTGATTGCCGCGAGAAAACGTGATCCAGAGGTTTTATTTTCACATTAAAACTTCCGTTATCATTTTATTAAAAAAAATAAAGATATGAGACATCCATTTGCTGAAAAATCTCTGGGCGTTGTCAAAGTCTAGGGATAAGCAATTAAGAAAAAGATCAAAGTCAGTGCAGGCTGTTCGAATTGCGAAAAGTAATACCTCTAATATACATACTCTCAAAGTGTAAAATTAATTCGAGCTGACAAGTAGAATTGAAAATGCCTATCATTAAATAACTCTTTATTTTACCTTAAAAATGTAGTAAGAAGCTGGCTTAAAAGACTTGCTGCTCGTATTTCGAACCGTCAGAGGGCGAAATAAATAACATGTTTTTGGTTGAAAAACTATCTCAATATCAGTCAAGAAGAGAGGCAATTCAAAGTGTCACAAGACAACGTGGATGACGACAGCTGGATTGGAAATGGCTATGTCAAGCGTTTTTATTATAGAACGGCTGTATTTCAGTCTTTTCACACATGCTTGGAGCCTCTTCTAAAAGATAACAGTTATTTTTGATACCACAAGTGCTGGAAATAATACTACATTCGTTGAAGCGCTTAAAACAGAAGTTCTTCTCGCAATTATTTCTTTAACTTCTAAAGTTAAACTTTGACTTATCACTGAGTTAATCATTTGGCGATGTTAAAATATAGTTCATGGATGAAACCTTGTTGTGTGACCGTTTAAATAAAAGCTCATATGATACAGTATATTATGCTGTACAAGGTTGTTCTAACTTTGAAGTCTGTGGATGAAACCCTAGGGTGTGTACCATTCAAATGAAAGCTATTGAGACCCACTTTCATGTGGTACTGTTTGTTATGATGTGCAAGGTGGTTGCAGCCCAAGTCAGTGTGTGACAATTTTTATCTAAGCTCATGATATGAGCAGCACTGTTATCTGACCCTGTACGCTGAAAAAGGTCACTGGAACTGATTCACGTCTGTGGAAAAAATCGTAGTGTGTGACCATACATCTGGAAGCCAATAGGCATTGTCATTATTTTGTACAGGTGGTTTAACTTAACTCTCTGAATAAAACCCTAGTGTGTGACCATTTATATGAAAGCTACCTTACAGAATTTTCATGTGGTGCTATTTAAAACGTTGTACAAGGCGATTCTATCTGGTATTTGAGTCGTCATGAAACCTCAGTGGAAACTCTTAAGTAGAGATTGTATACGGTAGCGGTTTGTGGTTATGCTGATACTAACTTTTGAAGCTGTGAAATGAGCTCTAATGTGTTTTCCTTCGTGTAAAAACTTCTCCTTTCTTAGTTTCGTAAAGAAAAAAATGATTCTTGCTATCCTTTCTTATTTCTTCTGATTATATTATCCTAACTTGGATGCTATTGGGAGTAGAAAGGTCAAATATGTTTTATTTACTTTGTTTCACTTGCAATATTGTTTTTGACATGACCTTTTTTCATTAAAGGGAAGTTAGAGTTTTCATTATCTATAAACACATTTATTGCAGAATTCTTAAAATAAAGTAAAGCAAGCACCTGAATTCGACCGGAAAGCTTTCAAAATTATATTGTAGGAAATTAACTTTCAAATCAGACCCTTAAAAATTATTAGTTGAGTTTGAAAAACAAAAGTACAATGTCACGAATCTCTTTTCGTTCTGCCTCTCTCAACTAAAAAATAGCAGCACTGTAAAAAACAACAAAGAATGAAATACATTTAAAAAGTCATCAAAATTGGTCTGTTTTGTGCGTTTTAATATGAATATTTCACGATTTGTTTTTTTCATGTAACATCACGTACAGAGCATCGACTTGCTAGGACTGTGTGTTCCCTTACATGCACTTGATTGAAAACGTCAAAGTGTTTGCTTGCAGGGACCACCCGCATGGTCTAGAACAAAAGATGAACTTTATTACAACATAGTAGCTGTCCAAGTCTTGACAACTAAATGAGGATAACTTTTCTGCAGTGTTCCACCGTGAATGGCAGATAAGAAGGACTAGAGTTAATTAGTTTCTCAACAAAAGAATGTAACCTAGACGGCCTCTGTCAGGCTGACCGGCATAGCTTCGTTTTTGGGATCCCCGAGATAACTTTCTTCGTGGAGTTGTCTTCGTATATTTGATTAAATTGAAGTTAGATGTTTAACTCTATACTGGCAAATGATGAACCTTTATGGTAATATTTCAAACCTTCACTCCTATACCCGCAGGAAACGATAGATCTTTAAGATCAACTTGTGATCAGAGTCTGATGGCACAAATCAATTCTAGTTTTAGTCAAACCTGCCCTGTTTTATTGCATCTGGTCGCTTCCTATTTTCTTCTTGTCAGTTCTAACGACTACGATGCCTGTAAAGATTGATTAAGTGATGTGCCGTTCACCGTCAAAAGCACCCGTTTTCTCCGACCTCATTTTCTCTGAGATTAGTTGACTTCTAAGGCCTATCATATCACCGGTTTGGTTCGTTATCTTACTGGGTCGATGGCCTCAATCAGCTATTTGTCTTACTTGACTAATTTGATTCTTCGTGTTCAATTCATGCACATGTATTGTCTAAAACGACTTGTCTGAACAGTGTAATGGACCCTATTTCAGTCCACGATAACAGAAAATATTTCGCATGCCATTCCAGGAACAGCCTGTAAAGAGGAAAGACATTACGAATGTGATAAAAATTCAACATATGGCGACTAAGATGAAAGATGAAATATGGAGTTTAAGATAATAAAGAAGAAAAAATTCTGGGTCGAACTGCTTTCAAATATTGTTGTTTTTAATGTTTCGGACGAAACTTTTTTGTTATCAAATAACTATACATGGACTCATGTCTGTGCGGTCTCACATCTTCACACCTCTAAATTTGTTAGACTGCTTGGTATTTAGCCTGAAGCCCGGCTGTAACTGAACCGTGCCTACGCGAAGTTGAAAACTAATAGAAGTTAAGTTACCTATCAATAGCTTTGCATTAGCTATTATGTATGACTCTGAAGGAACAGCAAGGCCGGCAATTAGCTTGGACCTTGTTAGGGAACCGCGTATCGTAGTGTGATTGCTACACGAGGTTTAAAACTGATAGAAGTATAGTTTCATATCAATAGTTTTACATTATCTATCATGTGCGACCCTGAAGGAATTGTAAAGCCGGGATTTAGCTTGAAGCCTGTAATTAAACCGCGCATCTGGAGTCTTTGCTATGTGAGGTTCAAAACTAATAGAAGTAACGTTTCATATCAATAGTTTTGTATCATGTATGACTCTGAAGGATCCATGGGGTCCAGCAAACATCGAAGATGGCCCCCGCGAAGGAATTTGCAACGTGCCTCAATAAGTGCCTGGACTACATAAAAGAATCAATTCAACGTACAAATTGCAAAAAGATCTCCTCGATCAGGTTAAGTTTTATTTTCGCGCATTCAACCACTCACTAATCCATTAATCTCAGAACTCAGGGATTGTACGAATTACTAATGCAATGACAAGGGATCTTTTCGAAAACCATAAAACACACTGATTTGTTTTGATTTTAACCTTAAAAGACGTTTCGATGACAATATCTGCTTCTTGTCATGATGAGGCGCCAAATTGTTTTCCTTGTGTGCCCGGGTCAAAATGTTAGGCCTGCCCACCATTTAAACTAGAAAAGGCAAAGACAAGGGGCGTAACTTGATGAAGACAAAGTGAGAGTAATTGCTCATAATAATTGCGAGTTTAGCCGTTGATTTTTTTTCTGAAAGTTTCTCATGACCCAAAAGAAATAGTATTAAGCACTATTATAGCCCTGTTTTGTAGAAAAAATGCTTTAAGACGGGAAAAACGATTCCGTGATCTTAGTAATCGTTGGTAGAATCACCGTCATTTCAATACTGACCACTTGTCAGAAACGATAGCAGATGACGCCAAAGAGCTGTCCTCATGACCTTTGGAGATGAAGCTGAGATTTAGATTAACAACGGAGAAAAAGGTAACGAAAACAATGAAACATTTGAGTAAACTTCGTGTCTCTCGACGTACCTCGAAATCAACAAACAGGCCGAGTGTGCTAGTACATCCCTGGCACTTTTAACTTAAAGATTTCTTCCGAGTGCCTCTTTGAGATGCGTGATAAAATCAATGAAGAGAAACCATGTGACAGAAGGGAAGGTTATAAATGAACTGTTCAAGGTCAAAGAAACGTCTTTGTCACTTTTGATCGTAATCCCCAAACAGGTATTCAAAACATTTATGTTTCACTGTAGCAAGCATGGATGTTTGTTGAGGTCACTGTAGCTGTTTCCTGTGTTTTCAACTGTAGAAGATATGCTGATGCCTTCCGTCAATTTCAAACATTCTGTCAGAGTGACAAAAAAAGGTGCCAGAGGCAAGCTTTAATTATAAGATCTGTCATTACTGGGAACAATCACAGCACCTATGGCCCTTAAAATCCCAAACCTGAAGAACGTACACGACTCCTTCATTGTCAAAAAAGCGTGCGAGAGTCCTTGAAACGCAAGACCACCCCTACAGTTCATTAAATAGTAATCACAGAAATGGTGGGAGGCTGAGATACAAAAAATTCTCACAACTACTCAGTAGCAGTCGGTGTTTTCAACAGTTTGGCGGTACTCCCATTCAAACTCGTGCCAAACATTTTGAGATTAGCCCTTACCAAAAAAAATTGTCGAGAACAGGACTTAACCGATTTAACATATCTCCTTGAAATATCGTCTCCGAATCAAAACAAGTTGAGATTCCGTGCGCTGAAGTAGCTGTCAACAAGCAAGGAATTAGAGAAGTAGAAATCTGTTAAAACCTTTTAAGATTCGATTTTGTTTTTTGGATTTTAAGACGACGTGAAAGGGAAGAGATTGCTATTCGACTTTGTTGTGACAGCAGTATTTTAAAGTTTCACCCGTCGAGATAAAACAAAGGAACCTATTTTAATTTTGGCAAGAAAAACATCCATCAATCAATCTAATTTCTGAAGCTTTTTATAGGAAGACACAGTTGTCAAGCTTGTCGATTCTAGTTATTAGCAATTCAAAATCATTGATCCTTTAATTCAAAAAAGAAAATCCTATCCTGGTTCACTGAGGCAACAAGGCTAACACAGTGAACACCTACACTGTTATTTGAAAAAGGCTTACTATTTTTGAACAATTCAGAAGAACACAGAGAGAAATTGATTTCTAAACGGTTAATTGCTCAAGAGCTAATCCAGTTAACTGTATTTAATAAACAATTCGCGAGCTCCGCCACTGAACAATACCTTTCCCGCCTCCCTTTACCGAGTTAATTCAATGTTTTGAGAGGCGTGAGGGAAAATGGCATTAGGGGACGGGAAGTGGTCAGGGATCGTTCAATTACACCACAAAAGCTAAACGAACGCACGATTGGCAGCTCTCTAAATGGGATTAAGGCTTTAATTGGAATACGCTGTTAACGAGCAGCAAGTCAGCGAAAAGAAAAGGCCAAGTTAAAGTGAATCGTTTTAAGCCCTATAAAGTCTTTTGCTTTGTCTAAAAGATTTCAATGGCTATCATTTTAATTAACGTACATGTCAAAGAGGTGACATCTTTTTATCACCCTAAATAAATTCTCCTCAAACAGTGAATAATAACATGTGTTCTATGTCAATTCAGGCGAGTCATACATGACGTGTCTCAAGCTTGCTCATTAACCAACCCACACATTCCTACCTACCCTTTGATCTGTGTACAGTCAATAGGCCAGCAGCCATCTTGAGCACCGTCCGTCGGGACTCGCGTTATGTCTTCTTTTTCCGTGAAGAACATTCTTAGTCTCCCGGAATCGTGCCTCCAAAGCTGCTCCAGCGCTACTCCAAGGGTTCCTAATATTTGCCAAGGTGTTAATCTCTCTCCCGATCGATCTACAGGATCTAATTGCATAATAACTACGATGCCACCATCGGGCCAAAGCCAAGACAACACTTCGGGTAGGTAAAGGGCTGTGACTTGAAATACTCTTCCCAACTTTCAAGGATTCCTCTAAGATTTCTCCATTTTGTGGAGAGTTCACTCAGGCGAACGTTCGTTTGTCTCGCAGGTTGTGTTAAATCTCAAAAGATTATGTCGTTAGATTTCCGTGACTTAGAACACGGAATGACATTTACGAAAGCATAACCTGAACAAAATCGCAGTGAAGAAACAGGCTTAACATCAGCGTCACCTTAATTTTATACTTATAGCAGGCACAACAGATGAAGACCTGTAGAAAGGCATTCGTTGAGGACATGATTATGACAAAAATCTTAAGAAAACTAATGTACAAGCATGTTGTAGAAGCGTTCTTTCCCACAGTTTGGCCCCGTTTCTTCGCATCAAGCATTTTTGAATAGCTTACCTAAGTTAAGAGTACAAACTTGTAGATCACAAGAGTCCTTGACTACAGCTCCGCCTCGCGGGTAGTTTAAAACCAAATCACCCCTTAATCGGTGTTATCGAGCCTCATCAAACGCCTTTACCCGCTTTTGCTCGATTAGGTGCTCGACCACATCCTGAGTTGAACGAGCAGTGCAGCAGTGCCGACGTGCTACAGCAAGCTCCAAAAATCAACAGAGATGAGTCCAGTGAAGCTCCTAAGAAGCGGAAACGCCGGGTTCTCTTCACCAAACAGCAAATCTACGAGCTGGAGAGACGATTCAGATATCAACGGTACTTGTCAGCTCCGGAAAGAGAGCAGCTCGGGCGAATGATAAACCTGACGCCAACGCAAGTCAAAATATGGTTCCAGAATCACCGATACAAGCAAAAGAAACAAGCCACCGAAGCTGGAGAGTTCAAAGACTCACATTCGCTCTATCCAAGAACTGTGCCGGTGCCGGTTTTAATCCGTGAAGGTCAGCCATGTTATTCAAGCGATTATAGCAACTCGGTGGGGAATTACTTCGCAAATCAGTATCCACCGACTTATGACTACACAAACTCCTATGGGAACTCGTATTCATACACGGCTCCTATCTCATCGATGAACTCGTCTTGCATGCAAGCGTATTCATACTGTAAATGGTAAAAGAGTTCTCGTGCTCTAAAAACTGTGGAGGAATTATTTCACAATGCAATAACTATGCATGGTCTTGTTTTGGCCGTTTATGAAATGACAACCACGGCCAAGAGAGACTATTGAAGCTGTCTGTCAGTTGAGGAGACTCAGCAAAACTGCTGTTTCTCTCTGAGGTGCATTTTCTGTAGTTGTAATAAGAGAACGTGTAAAATATCACCAACAACCTAATTTAACTTCGAGAGTAGAAAATTGTAAATTTGTTTCACAGGTTGAAGACCTCAGTCGTATCACTTCCTTCAAGTAATAAATGCTACACTTTCAAATTCAAGGCGGGTAATCGAAAAAATCTATGCTAAGTCGAAGAAGAAGAAAAATCAGATTTACTTTTCTTTTCTGGTAATATCTTGACCTTTTTACATGCAAGGAGTATGAAAGTGACATTTTAATTTAACCATTGATTTATTCATCGAAGCGTTTTAGAGGTCCCCTTCAAGTTACCCCCAAAAGCTAGCGTACATTTCGCTCGATCAGGCCGTGATTCTAACCATTGACAAATATGAAACAGCTAAGTTAAGATAGACCGCCCCAGTTGAATTACAGTTAAACAATGAAAAACTAGTTGAATAGAACACTGTCCCAAGTTTTTTTGCAATGAAAAGACAACCTGTTCTAATGAATGATGAATATCATAGGGCGTGTTTGTTTCATCGACCTTCATTTCAAACCGACATCTTGCACCACCTTTTGCCTTGTGGTTAGATAAAGAAAGCCCGTTCAAAGTATTAATTTGCTTTTTCTTTTGAAAAAAGACAGCACATCCCTTTATCATATGAAATAGGAAACAAACATTTAAGCCACATTAATATTTCAGGGAAATATAGAATTTCATAACACTGTTGATGAAGTTAATTATGAAGTGATTCGGACCCTTAGAGAGAATTTCTGCCCGAAGTATAATGCAGTGTCATTTAACACTATGTTTGTCTTATTTGCCAAAGTAAAAAATTCGCTAGAAAAGTAAAACCCAGTCACCTAACCAAAATTGCACAGAAATACTACACAATCCTTCGCAGTAAACGGTTTTTCTATGGCTGCCTTTCGAAACGCGAAGACAATGCATGACATGGAATTAAAGACAAATTGTAAAAATATTTTGTCCTGTTCCTTTGCTGCCGAAGTTGTAATTTATTTCAAGTTAAAAGCTCATAAGAGAAACATAATTTAGCAGGCACTTTTGCCGATAGAATCGTGACGAGACTGGGCAAACAGTTTAGATGTAAGTACCTTCGCGTCTTTGTACTAGGTAAGGTAGCTTTGGCTCTCCTGTTTATATGATCCGATGTACATATATTTACATCTATGTCAGTAATATTACTTTAGATTGAAATGAGAAGTCCACAATAAAAGTCCATCTGTAAGAATGTAAGCAAGTTGTGCTGTTGGAAGTGCTGGCGACATAAAAAAATATTGATGGGAAAGGAACAGCTGACATAGACTTCACTCACTTCAGTGAGGTTCGGTCGTCAAAAATACAAATGCAAATCTGCACTGTGCGGTAGAAAACCGTTTTATGGGAAGCGCGATTTAACGAATAAAACATGGCATTGCCATTGTGTACGTGGAAATTCAAGAAGTACTGACCTATATATACTATTGATTATTAAAATTGAATCAAGAGCGCTGAGTTATCGCCCTTTTGTATTCCTGAAAGAACGAGACCAATATTCCTACGGTATCGAGTGAAGCAAGGAGTTTTTTCCTCAAAATTTGATTGTAGGCTATCAGTTTGGGTACGAAGAAATTCAAGAAATACTCTAAGACTTAGAGAGGTTTTAAAGAAATTGTTGAAGTGATTTCTTATCTGAACTGGGGCCTGAGTTAGTGAGGAGACGTTTCAAGAGAGAAGAAAGCTAAGGTAACCTTTCCTTCCAGATCATTCCAAATATAAGTCTGGGTTTCAAGTAAGTACTAGAGATTTTTAGGACTTAAAGAAATTTTACAAAATGTCGGATTTGCCTTCAGTACGAGCTGGGACATGATTTGGTTGGTGAAATTTTGAACAGACTTCTCAAGAGTCATGAAGAGTGAAGTAACAAGTCTTCTCTTCGAGATCATTGCAAAACACGACCGCTTGAGTTACAAGACATAACTAGGAATATTCTAGGACTGCGAGAAATTATTTTTATAAAATATGGGATTTGCCTTTGGCACAAGCTGGGACAAAAACTGGTTGGTGAAATATTGAACAGACCTTTTAAGAGTGAAGTAAGAAGTCTTCTCTTTGAGATCATTGCAAAACATGACGTCTTGTGTCACAAGACATTACTAGGAATATTCAAAGACTCGGAGAAATTATTTTTGACAAAATATGGGATTTGCCTTCAGTTCAAACTGGGACATGAATTGGTTGGTGAACCTTAGAAAAGACTTTTCGAGAGTGAAGTTAGAGGCTTCTCTCCTAGATCATTCCAAAACATGAACGCTTGTGTCACAAAAGATAACTAGGAATATTCTAGGACTTAGAGAAATTATTTATAAAAAAATATGGGATTTGCCTTCAGTTCAAGCTGGGACAAGAATTGGTTGGTGAAACTTAGAGCAGGCTTTTCTAGAGTGAAGTTAGAAGTCTTCTCTTCCAGAACATTCCAAAACATTGTGTCACCAAACATTACTAGGAATATTATAGGACTCGGAGGAATTATTTATAACAAAATATGTCATTTGCCTTCAGTTCAAACTGGGACATGAATTGTAATGGTGAAACTTAGAGCCTGAGACTTTTCGAGAGTGAAGTTAGAAGTCTTCTTTCCTTGATCATTCCAAAACATGACCGCTTGTGTCACAAGAAATTACACTGAGCAATATTCTAGGACTTGAAGAAATTTTACAAAATATAGAATTAGCCTTCTTCTCTTTAGTCCTGAACTGGTGGGGGAAATTCTAAATAGACTCATGTTTCAAGAGTAATGCTAGGTGTGCTCTCCTTAAGATCACTGAAAAACTAACCATTCGGGGTTCAAGAGAAATATTCTAGGATGTAGATAAACATTCTAGCTAGGACTAAGGTACAAACAGTTCACAAAATGTAAAACAGTTTACAAATTGTCTGAATAGCCTTCAGTACTGAACTGGTACATGGGTTAGTTTGATGCATTTTATGTAGACTTTTCAAAGAGTGAAGCAAAGTGCTTTTCCCGGCGTTGAGATCATTGCTAGAATAACCGTTTGGGTTTCAAGAAACTTCGCCAAACATCCTTGGACTTTTAACAAATATTCTATAAATTTTACTAAGTGTCCTGCTGAATTGCTTTCAATACTGAGCTGGGGTATGGGTTGGTCATTTGTCGTCCTTGTCGGGCATGCATGGAGCGGGTCTACTGCTGCACGAAGACTCTTTCTTCTGAGTCAAACTATAAACAATCCTGCAAAAATGAAGCTCAAAGTGGAAATTTCTAATAATGATTCCTTTGCACACTGGCTGATGACAAACTCTTATGCAAGCAGAATGGTCAGTAAGGACTTTACCGACGGGTGCAACTGAGGAGAAACAAGAATACCAGCTTGACTACGAGACCACGCGGTTGGTTAGTGACAGAGTGTCAGTAAAGTAAGGCAGATAGGCGATATTCTTAGTTCCAAAAACACCCAAAAGGCACCCAACAACACTTGAAGTTTTACTTAAAACCTAACAAAGTTATGAAATCAGCCAAAATATTGAAATGTCTTGGTTTGTTCTCCTTCTGCAATAACCTCGTGCACTGTAAACAAATGGTGCATGATTTCCCCCTCGTCTGAGGAGAGGTATTTCCAAACCTTTGGTCAAAACACTATGGGAAGGTCAAATCTTCAAATCACGGTCATCTTTATCTTCTATTCTTACACTAGCAAATATAATCCTAAGCCATTTAAGACTTAAGGAACAAAAACATCAAGAAGAAATTCGATTCAGAGTTTGTTTTAATTTGGTCTTGACGGCGTTGTAGACTTGCCGTTAAAATTAAACATTGCCTTGATTACCATGCTTCTGAGCTTAAAGCGATTATAAAAGCCGTTTCAGTCACATTTCTTAAAATTAGTAAAATTAGTAGAAAACGAAAAGAATTTTGCTTTGAGCCGGCGCCGGGCTTAAATCTAATTTGTAATACCCGAGTGTGGAGTGACAGCTAAAACTGGTGGCCCTTCCTTCTATAGTCAATTGTCCTTAACATGACATGTTTGGTTTAATTGCAATTCTTTTTGTTCAGTGTTAGACGAAATTTGAACTGCAAGTTTCACCGCGTAAAAACTTTAAAACCTTATGAACTAGATGTTATCGGTTCATCATTTAAAACCACCAAAGAATGAAAACAGTTTAGACTAAATGCTGGTTACGTTGATGGCTGCCAAGTGATTTGGTAGATTAGTGCTCCCAACAGAGACTTTGTCTGAGAAGCCAGAGATTTTCACTTGCCAGAGAAAGTCGTACAAGAGGAAGTCGAAAAAGTCCTCTTCTTAAAGAGAGATTTCTTTAATTAACTTCAGTCTGAGTTCTACAGAAGTCATTCGACCATTTCCCGATAGTGAAATGGACTCTACTTTGATTCTGAAATGAACAAAGACAGAGAAGTCAATGATCGGTCAGAGAAGTGACATTACTCAATGGGAGCTCTGTTTATTTTCGTGACCATAAAAATGCCGAAAGTAACCAGCAATGATCTGTTCTATTTTTTGCTACTAAAGTGAAGGTCTAATTTTAAGAAAAATCAAGCTTTGTTAGCTCACCATTGAAGTACGTTTTGACATATTGTCGGGCCAGTCGCACCCTCATCTTGTTGTATTACAAGAATCATTTTCAAACTCACGGGATTCTTAAATGACCTTAATTCATCCCTTTCATGAAATTTTATTGCCTTTGAGGATTATTCCAGCAGTCGTGAGCAAAACGTGCTTCTCGAGAACTAGTCAAAAGAGTGGAGGGCATAACTTACTTTACAGCATGTCTGATATGTTATTAAGCCCTGGTGGATGGTTCGCCGTTTCATTATCGTTCTTCAGAAAGACCATATGCAAACTTTTTCGGTTGCTACATCACAGAACCTAACTATAAAAATCTAGTTATCTATGCACAGCTTGACACTATGATCTGCTTAAAATCTCGCTTAAAACTCTGTTCAAACATAGTATTTGTTTTCTCCGTGTCAGTAAACGACAGTACTCAAGGGCTAAGGTCTTGATTACATTGTTGTATCTTCCGTAACGTTCATTAGCATGTTAGGAATGCGATACTCCACAAAGTACTTAAAATGAATCCAATATATTACGAAATTAAATCACGAAACAAAAATCGACTCAACCATATCACAAACGGAACGTGCGAAACCATAGAAGGGAAGGCACAGGTCATGTCATTTAATATTAGTGCAGAATTTGCCAACAACAGTTCTCTTCTGAAGCTACAGGAAGATCTTCCGACAGACAAAGCAGCTCTCAGATTGGACACAGACACGCAGGAAGGAAAGCAATAGGGTTTCGCGATTAAAGAAGCCCCCTATACAGTGCTCTAATCGGATACCTGAGTGAAGGTACCTTCTTATCATGTCCAAAATAAACTTACTCATCTCCAGCAGCTTCTCAGTTAGCAGTTCGCTCGTGATCCCTGTTGAAAAACTTTATAGTCCATTGTTATTGTTACTGCGTGCAGCCAATAAGCGGAAACAAAACTTTCCGACTGCAGGCGCAGACTCAAACGTCTGTTCCAGGTTAGAAATGAGAAGAGTCTGGAAACGAATTGTCCGGTGATGGGCTTACATGAAACCTAGCAAGCGTGTTATCTCAAGAGGGATCACAATCTCTGGACTAAAACAGAGGGCGTGCAAGTTAGTTTGGGAACTTAGTAGCTCAAGTTATGTTGTCACATAACGGAAGTTTAGCAAATCCAGCGTGCGCTCTCAATGGTTGATTTATGGTCACGTGGCAATGGCTCAATCTAATCTAATTTATTATATCGTTGCCGGCTCTTCCACTAACCAGAGGTCAACTCCTCTAGGGAAACATCAACATTCTGAGAAAAAAAAGACTGTTTCTTTCGGTGTGCTGTGGTGACCGAGTGACAAATAATTATTTCAGTAACAACAGTGAAGCACCATGATAAGAGGGTCTGGATGGCGGAGCGGAGCAAGTGTCAGTTATCTTTCAAAATGTAGTCTATTTGTCAGATAAATTGTCAGTTATTTGTCAGTTGTCAGTTAGGTGGCTGTTAACAATTAACTGAAGACCTATAAAACCTCTCCTAGCGAACTTTTTATTCAACCAAAAATTCTGAACCGTATATAACTTCGAAACGGTAAGAAACTGTATACGGAAATTTCCTGGGAAAGTTTTCAGAAAATCCTGAAATTGTTGAATTTTTGTGAAGCGAATTATTCCACCTAGGATTCTGAGTATTGTGTATTATATGGAACGGAAATTCCTGTTAACGGACATCATGATTTCGGAAAACTTTGGGTACATCTCGCGAAGTTTCCTTTTTTACAGAAATTCCGGAAAATGCCGTTCCATTTGCCAAATAAAGTTCCGGACAACTGATATGTGGGGAGCAAAAACGATGAAACTAGAACTCACTAAAATCGCTTTGAAACGGCACCAGAATGCCACGAAAACACAAGTAGTACAAAAAAAAAAACTCGAAATAAGTCGGTCATTTTTAATTTGTTTTCCACAAACTATAATATTTACGCTGTATTACGCAACAGTGTGTAATATACCAAAAAATATTTAAGGAGCTTCTCCGAAGTTCGAAAGATCGTTAACGGGATTCTTCCCACCTGAAAACACCGCTTTGAGCCTCTCTTTGTTGCAACTTCATTCAAGCCTCTACTAATCGAGGATCATGGAAGAGATAATATTAGGGTCAAAATTAATATAATTGTAAATTATTAATATTTGCGCGCTTATAGAAAACTCATTGTGATGGTTTGGGCCTGAAAACAATCCAAACAGCAGAATGTTAAACTACTGAAGGTTAAAGCAATAATATTTCAATGAATTTCAAACGATTAAATATCAAGGGCTTAGTAATTTGGTCTGTTGTCAGTAAATCAGACTGAAAATGTCAGTTGTCAGTTAAAGTTTCGGGGTATTTGTCAGTTGTCAGTTAACTCTATCCAGACCCTCCTAATACGGTCACCAACAGGCCATGAAGATTTTTTTTTATTACCGGGGTACGGTCAAACCTCATGTCTAGTCTAAAATAAGTGACGTCTTAACAGATATATTGCACTTCTAAAGTGAAGTGCACTTCTAAACAGCTATTCTTTAAGAGGCATCTGAAATGTGATAATATGTAGATTTAATAAGCCAAGCCTAAAAGCGGAGCTCCACGGCTGGATTGTTTAATTGACAAATAAAGAAGCCTCGACTGTGCTCTGCTCTGTTGTAAAGCACGCATGAAGCGGTAGAGTACGAAAAAAGTGTAGGGGAAAACACGAGACGCAGTCGAATCTGGGAGATGACAATTAACTTATTGAAGGGAAGGGTGGTCTAGTAATAATTTTGTCTATACTTAATCTACGGGATTGCGGGATGTAGTTGTCGCCAAAATAAACCAGGAGCGATACGACGCTCTTATTCTGCAAATGCCGGCGAAAACCTCATCCATCATCTGATAAGGAATATCAAAGTTGCTGTAGGTTGTGTGGTTTAATTAAGGACGTTACATATTGTAAAAATCTCCTCAACAAGGCGAATGAAGAATTGCACGTTACGGCCCAGGTTGTGTATGGAAGATCTTCGACTCATCTGATCATTACCTCGGAATGAATTAAAACCAGGTCTACTGTGTAGGTCTTGTGAACGGCGATAAAACAGTTTTATTCAAGACCTTGATCACTGAAAGCCAAAGTTACTTCGAGAGGCGCGAAAGAGTGAAAAGATTTATTGGTGTCACCGCGCCGTCGGCTCCCTTAACTTTGCAGAGCGCGAACGACTCTTTGCGGTCTGCATTTCGCCGTGCTTTCTCATATCAAAGAACTAAATTTATCTTCGACCGAAAGAAGGCTACAAAGAGAAAAAAAAATATTATGTCAATAAATCAGTGAACATGACTCCAACGGTTTGTGAGAATTGTGCACTCTTTTAATTTTCGTTCTCTGAAAGACTCTTGACCTTTCGTTGCTTCACGCGCGGTGTTTCTGAGAAAAGGAAACATCTGCCCTGTTAAGCGAAATGGAAATTATAAGTATAGTGGAGTCGTTTGACTGTGTTATAGCATATTTTTGAAGTCTTAGGTCGGCATCGTTTCCGATGTTAACTGCATGTCGTTTTGTCAGAGTTTGACACCTCTGTAATTTGCCATACCTTGCTTATACTTTGACTACTTTGTTTATGCTCGCCGTTCTATTGCAAGACATGTTTTGAGGTTTTTAGTATTATTTCTCCAAGGACAAAGATTAAGATGTTCCGTGAAAATAATGCTTACTTTGATTCTATGTTGTGACGCTGGGACCGGATATTTGATTGGAACTGAAGGCACAGTGTGTTGCTTCTTGATCACGGATATTATATTATCTTTTTCCAACCAGCTTTTCGTCCGAGACTGCCGTAGCTTTACTTCGAGAAAGCTATACAATTTTCTAGAAACATTGTTATGTTTTTTGCATCAATCTGAATATCCGAAATTTTATCCTGAAGGCTAAGTACTGCTAAACATCGCGGGTAATGTCAGTCTGAGCATGCACAGCGCGATACTTTGAATTCGACTCGACAAAGCTCAACGCGACAAATTGCCTGATTACAGAGGACCCCTCCCTGATGTTCTCAATTGTCAAAGCGGCACGTGACCAGCGTGTGCCAGGGTCTCTCCTCGCTCGCCTCAGGGGGCGGTAAGATGAGAGACCCTGGGAACGAGGTTGAGTCGAGGCTTCTTTATTTGTTTTATGATAAAGAACTCAATAATTTCCCCACGCATTCGCTAACCAAACTTTATTTTCTAAAGGAGTAAAAGTGGCGTCAGCCGTGTACTGATCTTTAATAAAGCACGCTAAAATAAGCCAATCCCAATCATTGTTACAATTGTTCCAAAATTTTGATTGGATAACGAGACGACAGCTGTCAATCATAAACTGGACTTCGGCTAAGCTTTCACTTTCGCGTTCCTCAGTTCGAGAGAAGATCGATGCCCTCAAAGTTCGCTTTTCAGTTAAAGTGCCTATGAAGTAAAACATAATTGCTGCTTATTTGAAAGACCTTTCAATGTATAGAAGAATGGCGTTTTTCTTTTAAGAATATCTTTTTTTGTTTTAGAGATATTTACGTTTTTGTGAGTAAGGTGATGACGTCATAGGTGGTTTCACTAAAACAGTGAAACACTCAATCAAGAATACCTCTAGAAATATTAAAGCGCTGTTCTTCAAACTTGGCATCAGGACTGTACATCACAAAAGGAGCCAAAAGACACCTGTCGTGCTGTTGCCATGGCAACAGTTATGCCGCTGGTCCTGTTTTAATTAAGACTAAAATTCCCAGATTTTATCCTAAACAAGGATCATCCACTCACAACAATCTAGTGGGGAGAGTTAAGGCACTTTAAAAGACTGGATATGGGGATATTTGGTTTTTCACAGGAAGAGACTGGAGCCTAGAGTGTTGCCATGGCAACAACATAGTAGGTGTCATTCTGTTTCTTTTGTGATGTACGTTTCTGGTGCCAAGTTTGAAGAACACTGCTCCAATGTTTCTGGAGATATTCTTGATTGAGTGTTGTACTGGTTTAGTGGAACCACTTATGACGTCATCAATTTCCTCATTTGCATAATACCAAAAGGTAAATATCTCTAAAAAGAAAAATACATATTCCCAAAAGAAAAACGCCATTCTTCTTTACTTTGAAAAGCCTTTCAAATAAGAAGCAATTATTTTTTTACTTCATAGGCACTTTAATAGTTTAACCCGTTTAATCAGGACGTAAAGGCAGGTTAAGGTCGCTAGTCCAGAGGAATACGGCCGCAGTGCAAGCTCAAAGCTTGCGGATGAAAATGCCAAATGCCGAGTTGTATTTTGAAAGAAGCTACAGTTATTTACGGCTATGACCTGCTTGCAGCAAGATTGCCTGAGCTACCCGTAAAAGTTGGAAAGACTAGACTGCTCGCACTTGTTCAACTCCGAGCACAGGAGTAAGCTTTCAACTGATTACTCGTCGGGTGAGCGATGATACGGAACTGTACAGGTTCAATTCGTTGAGATGACCGGAGCCGTCGCTTCTAAGCAAGCGAGCGTTAACACATAGCATGTAAGTGTTGCTTGAGCATTTTTGCAAAAATAAAGCTTCTCATCATAAAGAGAGACAGCTCAATGGTATTCTCTGTCGTTGTTTTACTTCTTTCATCGAAGAATTCGCTAGGTTGAGAATTTGTTTATTTCGCTACTTTTTTGTCGGAATCTAGCAAACCTTGTTATTTTTGCACATTTTTAACACTACTGTGTCAACGATGGTCTCCATGAGCTATATTTACTGCTGACAAATAGCTCGTTTATATTGATTTTATCTGAGTCACACAAGGGATGTTTAATTTGCCGTAAAATTTGTCTTAATTCCGAAGCAAAATCAATCCGTTCTCTATTCTCTGATAAAGCACGCTGTTTCAGTCAATCAGAACGCGCGTTATACGGAAAATTTGAGTGATGTAGCAGCTCTCCTAAGGTCTCACATGATTGGCTTGCAACCCTTTGAGAGTACAATAGAACAAACAACAGAAACAAAGTCCCTAGCCCTAAAACAATAACAGCTGCTACAATGATAAAACAAAAGCAGCTTAGGACAGCTGCTACATTACTGGAAAATTTATTATAAAGCCGGCTTAAACTAACCCAGGATAACAAGAATTCTTTTTTCAGTTTTGCAACTCTGCGGTAAGATTTTCGGTTTGTTTAAGGTCCTCAAATACACAAAACAAAAGCAGTAAAAAATTATACAAGAAAAATTATACGTCGATTAACTTTTATAATCCTGAGTTAGCGTTAACCGGCTTCTGAACAACCCAGCCCTGTTTACAAGTTATACTGACGTGAGCCCGCGATCCAGTAAAAGAACCAGCGCTTGGTCAGCAGTCAACTTTACAAAACACGCGACCTCCGTAAGCTCTAAATCTGACCCAGCGATATGGTCGCATGATACTGGTCAGTGAATACCTTGTTTTTACAGGTGTCAATTGACCATAACATGGATTTAAGGTGGGTTGTGACTAAAATGGATACTCCAAAATATGGAGAGACACTTAAATTTGTGTATATAATGTACCAACCGATCTTAGTAAAATCTTTCCAAACGTTTACCAAGTTTAATTATGGTGTAACCAGAACAAATATGAAAGCTAACCATTTCGAGCCGGCGCTTAGACCTAATCACTAGAGATCAGTGCCTGACCCAGCAGTTATTGTCTGCCTAAATAGGGTGTCTTTTATCTGCTTGTACCTGTTTATGTGTCTCGCCATATTTTGGAGTATCCATTCGTAGCAATAACCATTGAAGGTGCATGTCTCTGTCAACCTATTCGATGGAGTATTGCCGCCATCGTGCTCGACTCCGTCGCCGTAGACGTGCGTACGCGCCCACGATCAATATTGCTAGCGCTAGCCATGATAACCATGAGAAAATCAATTCATGGGTTTCCAATACTATATGGGAATGGG